>NW_020717521.1:31918-54876 GCF_900518725.1 Notechis scutatus | reverse complement strand
TTCCTTTCCTTCTTCTCTATTTCTTTCCTTTCCTTCTCTATTTCCTTCCCTTCCCTTCCTTTCCTTTCCTTTCCCTTTCTATTTCCTTTTCCTCCCCTTCTCTTCCCCTTTTCTCTATGTCCTCTCCTTTCCTTCTCTGTTTCCCTTCCCTTCTCCTCCCCTCCCCTTCCCTCTGTCATCTTTCCTCTTCCTTTCCCCTCCCCTCCTCTTTTTTCCTTTCCTCTTTCCTTCCTACTTTTCTTTTTCCTTCTCTTCCTTTCTTTTTGCGTGGGTGCTAAAGGGGATCCTTGCCCAGGCCTTTTAAACATTCTCCCAAATTGCAGCCAGGGCCTGGGTACTCCGAGAGTGGCCACCTCCCAATCCTCAGGCCGTTTGACCCCCCCTCTGAATCTCTCTCTCTCTCTCTCTGCCCCCATGGTGGGGGTGGCGGTGGGGGGGGGAGCCGGTTGTAGAAATGCTAAAAAGTACCACCTGGCAAAGAAATGGAAATGCAGAGAATGCGGAGATGTGTAGGACATTTACACCCGATTAAATAAATTGGCCTGACTTCCTGCAGGGAGTATGTGTGCTTTGGCCAGAGTTTTAATTATACCTGTCAAGGGGAAGGGATGAGAACCAGAGTCGTGGGGAGAGGGAGGGGTCCAAAAAATTTTAAAAAGTCAAAATGACAGCCGCAATCCCAACATTTGGCAAGCTCCCCTCCAAATGCCCCTTGCTTCACGTTTTTTTTTCTTGGCCGTCCTTCGTCTTCCGGTAGCCCGAAAACCATCCTAAATCCCCCACTTGTTCATTCTAATCCCTTCCCAAGATTTTATTTTATTTTTAAAAAAAAAAAACTTTATTAATTTTACAATTAAAATAAACAAACAACACACACACAAATGTGGAAAAGGAAAAAAAAAGAAACAGAGTGGAGAAGTAAAAGAGAGAAGAGAGAAAAAGAGAAAGGAGTAAAATTTTGTAAAAGAAAAGGCCTTCCCAAGATTTTAAAGCTAGGGGTCTGCAAACTTGGCCACTTTAAGACTTGTGGACTTCAACTCCCAGAATTCTCCAGCCAGCTATGAATTCTGGGAGTTGAAGTCCACACTTCATAAAGTGGCCAAGTTTGGGGACCCCTGCTTTAGGTAAATGCTTGTCATCATAGCTGTAAAAAAAATATTTAACCCGCCCAATCATCAGGACCAAAGGTTGTTAGAATAGTTTTAATTCTCTTTAAACAAGTCAATAAAATCTTGACAGGTTGAAATCCTCCCACCCTTCTCTTCCCACTTCTCTTCTCCCCCCCTCCCCCAAATTCTACACATATTTCCTTTTTTTTTAAATTCATGTGCATTTCTAAAAAAATCTCCTAAAGGTCTTTTGATGTTTACTTAGCTCAGCCTAATTTCCACCAACAGGCTTTTTGCAAGAAAAAACAACAACAACTGAAGCAGAAGCAAAAAGAAAAAAAAAGAGATGAGAATTTGGCTTTTGTTCCAGGTACTTTTAAAGACAAACAACCTTTGCCAGGGAAGGACACAGCCTTCCTTGGCTGGAACACCTGAGAGAAGAACTACAATAACAAAACAAAACAAAAAACGAACTAGCAATAGCAGATTAGATTACAGATGAACAGAGTTGGAAGGGACCTTGTAGGTCATCTAGTCCAACCCCCCCTACCCAAGCAGGAGACCCTACACAGTTTCTGACAGATGGCAGCCCAGTCTCTTCTTGAAAGCCTCCAGGGATGGAGCACCCGCAACTTCCGAAGGCAACTTCTGTTCCATGGGTTGATTGTTCTCACTGTCAGAAAGTTTCTCCTTATTTCCAGGTTGAATCTCTCCTTGTTCAGTTTCCATCCATTATTCCTTGTCTGGCCTTCAGGTGCCTTGGAAAATAGTTTGACCCCTTCCTCCTCTCTGTGGCAGCCCCTCAAATATTGGAAGGCTGCTCTCCTGTCTCCCCTGGTCCTTCTCTTCCCTAGACTAGCCAGTTCTTGCAACGTTCATTGTATGTTTTAGCCTCCACTCCCCTCATCATCCCGATTGCTCTTCTCTGCACTCTTTCTAGAATAGCACTTAGACTTATATACCGCTTTACAGTGCTTTTACCGCCCTCTCTAAGCAGTTTACAGAGTCAGCATAATTGCCTCAACAATCTGGGTCCTCATTTTACCCACCTTGGAAGGATGAAAGGCCGAGTCAACCTTGAGCCTGCTGGGATTTGAACTGCCAAATTGCAGTTAGCCGGCAGTCAGCAGAAGTAGCCTGCAGTACTGCACTCTAACCACTGCGCCACCATGACTTAACAACTGCCATGCTTAGCAACAAAAAAATTCTGATCTCCTTTGTGGTCATATGTGGATACCTCCCTTGAACCTAGTCAGGTAAAAACCCAATAAATGCATTTTGACAGGTGGTAAAAATTGACCGATGTTAAGTCTTGTTTAGAATCTCTCTTTGTGTTGCTTTTAGTGGCTTAGCATGGTAGATGCATTGGCCTCCCTTGGACAGTTATTCTTCAGCGTATCCATTTTTAAAAAAATGTGTGTTTGATAAATCAGGCTCAAGTTGAAGAACAAAAAAAAAAAAAAAAGACAGAATATACACACAGAGGCACAGAGGTGTTTTCCGTGTATGTTTTACACAAAAGTTTCAATAAGCATTATTTGCAGCGGGCGATCTAAGCATAATCTACGACTGTAAGCAACTCTTTTGCAAATCCCAAATGACATCCAGGTCTTCAATCTGCTCTGTCATGGAGGCCATGAAATTATCTTTCCAATGTTGGAGGATTTAGTTATTTAGCAAACAAACAAAACAACCTCCCCCCACCCCACCCCCGAGAATCTACACAAGTAATCCTCAAGTTACAACAGTTCATTTAGTGACGGTTCAAAGGCACTGAAAAAAAGTGACTTGGGCTTGTTTTTCACACTTAGCAAATCCTGCAACATCCCTACGTTCACATGATCAAAATTCGGATTGGGTTGATGCTCCACCTGGATAATCTGAATCCTCTTTGTGTTTTGGTTAGTCTAATTTCAGAGTTTCCCACGATTTTAAGACTCCCGTGGACTGCAATTCCCAGAATTCCCCAGCCAGCTATGCCAAAACTGTTCTTCTCTGGTTCATTTCTGCTTTATTCTGTCTTTATTTCCCTGACACCGGTTCCTGCTTGGTGCTTTCTCATTTTTTCCCCCGGGTCTCACACCCTTTGCCTTCCCATCCTCCCTTCCTCCTCTGCTTTGATCCTCTGATTGTCCCTGAGATTTTTTTTTTTTTAATTTCATGGCAGGGACACAGCTGTTCCATGGGTTAGCAACACCTGTTACTGTTTAATCAGCCTCTTCTCTCTGGCTGGGTAACCCCTTCTTCTCCACCAATCCCTCCGGACTGTGGGTCAGCCATCTCCACCAACTGCCTAGTCCAGGGGTGTCAAACTCGATTTCATTGAGGGCTGCACCAGGGTTGTGTTTGACCTCGGGTGGGGGGGGGGGGAAGGCATGGGGCATGGCCAGGGGGGCATGGCCAGCTTGGTGTCACTCATGTCGGGGGTGCCCGTGGCGGCCCTGAGTGCTGTGCCAGCAAAAATGGAACTCCATTTTCACCGGCAGAGACACCGCGGGCCGGTCCTTTCCTGTTTCAGGGCAGCCTCGCGGGCCAGATCTAAGCTCCCCCACGGGCTGGATCCGGTGAGTTTGAACACCCCTGGCCTAGTCCCTGCCATCCAGTGGTAGGATTCCAAATTGCACGCTACCGATTCTATGCGCTTGGCCCCTCGGCGAGGTGAGCTGTTTTTTTTTTTTAGCTCAGCTGAGGCGCGGCAATCCGTTCCACCACACGAATCAACTGAGGTAAAAAACCAATGGAATATAGGACAGAAAAGGGCGGGGCAGGTGGGCGGAACCAGTCAGAGGTGGTATTTGCCAGTTCTCCAAACTGGTCAAAATTTCCGCTACCGGTTCTCCAGAACTGGTCTGAACTGGCTGAATACCCACCTCTGCTGCCGCCCATTTTTTTTTTGAATTCACGCAATAAACCCAATACGGGTAATCCCGGAGCTTACGACCACAAGGACGCTTTAAGTTTCCCTCGCGAAGCGAGACGGCCGTTCAGCAAGTTTTACCCCATTTGACAACTTTTCTTGCTGCGGTTGTTAAGTGAATCACTGCGGCCGTTTTAAGTTCGTCACACGGTCGTTAAGTGAATCCGGCTGCCCCATTGACTTTGCATATCAGAAGGTCGCAAAAGGGGATCGCGTGACCCCCCCGGGACGCCACCACTGTCATAAATACGTGCCAGTTTCCAAGTGCCCTGATTTTGATCTGTGGCCATGATGACAAACCTATGGCACATGAGCCTCAGCCAAACTTATCTGCACATGCACGCGCTTCCCATTTGAGGCCGTTTTTGCCCTCGCAGAGGCTTGAGGGAAGCCTCTGCAGCCTCAGGAGGCCGAAAAACGGGCCTTCCGGAAATATTGGAAGTGTTGAAATGGGCCCGTTTTCAGCCCCCTAAGTCTGCAGAGGCTTCCCGTGAGGCTCCAGGATGGCATAAATGGCCTCAAACGGGCCTAAAATCAGCTGGGAGGTGTGCACACATGCGCAATGCAGGGAAGGGGGCAGGGCAGGGATATCGCGCACACATGCACAGGAGGGGCAGGCCGCATTGCATTGTGGGTGCCGGCGCTTTGCTGCTTGCTTTCGGCACGCCACAACAAAAACGTTCACCATCACTGATCTATGGGACGCTGCAAGGGTTTTTAAGTTTGAAAACTGGTCCTAAGTCCCTTTTTTTTTCAATGCTGTTGTAACTTTGGTCACTAAACAAACGGTTGTAAGTCGAGGACTATCGGTAAATATTTTTAAAAAATGCTTCTCCTGCCCAACTTAGTTGCCTGGACCCTGTAACAGGAGAAGCTGCTCCTGCCAGATCCTCTCCATAGCCATCCCTCATCCCTCTCCGCTTTGCGGATCAAGTCTTCAAGGAGTTTGCAATCGGATCAGGCCGATTGGACTTCAGTCTGGATTCCTTGCAGGGAATAACTCACCTTCCAGTGAACATCCCAAAGTAAATATAAAGCTGAGTTTTTTCGGGATAATGTCCTGGCCATTTCGTTGGAGAATTGTATTGGGCGCTGAGGCTAATATAGGCAGTTCTCGACTTAACAGCTACCGTCGTGCCCTGTTGTTCAGCGAGATGTTTGCCAAGCGAGTGTTGCCCCGTTCTGTGACCTTCCTTGCCGCCGTTGTTAAGTGAATCGCTGCGGTTCTTAAATTAGTAAGTGAATCCGGGTTCTGCCCATTTGACTTGGCTTTTTCAGAAGGTTGCAAAAGGGGACCGTGCGTTTCCTGGACACTGCGACCGTCACAAATATGAACCAATGGCCAGGGGAATGCTGCAAAGGCTGTAACTCTGAAAAAAGATCATAAGTCCCTTTTTTTCAGGGCCATTGTAACTTTGAACGGTGACTAAGCAAATTGTTGTAAGTTAAGGACTACCGTGTTTCCCCCAAAATAAGACCCTGTCTTACATATATATTTTTTGGCCACCAAAAAGGCACCAGGTCTTATTTACGGGGGACGTCATCCACTGACTAACCTCACTTGCGCACATCGCCCCCAGCCTCCTTTTCACTGTCGGAGGCCTTCAGGAACTTCTTCTTCTGTGGCTGGCAAGGCTTTTCTGAAGGCCTCTGCAGCAGGTAACAGAGCTCTGGATCGATCCAGAGCTTTCTTACCAGCTACAGAGGCCTTCAGGAAAGCCTTGCCAGCCTTGCCAGCTGCAGAAGAAATGGGCCGGAAAGGCAGGTGTTGGGGTGTTTAAGGCCTGGCTACAACTGTCCAAAAGTAAGTAGTAGCACAGCTCCATCCCCCTCATTCCCACCCTAGCTTAATTAGGGCTTATTTTGGGAGCACATGTAAAAGTCAAGCTAGGACTTATTTTCAGGGTAGGTCGTATTTTTAGGGAAACATTGTACCTGATATAGACTGTTTCCACTACAGTATGCCATTTTAATTAGAGGGGAGAGAAGCTTTCTGAAACTGGTCCCGTTATCACGATTTAATCTTTTTAAGATGCTTTTGGCCTTGATGATATTACATTTTGCAATATATTTTGGGGAGAAGCTCCTGCAATTGGCATGGCAAGAGTTAGTACACTCCAAGGGCTCTCTGCCTAACTTACGTTTTTCCTTTTGACCGAAGAAATTACTTGGAGGAGTAACGAAACGTCTCCATTTCATAAACTTTGGTCCAGTGGCCACGATTTAAGCCTTTTAAGATCTTTCTGAATTCCGTGAGCATTTCAAAAGGGAACATGCCATCTTGAGTTTTGTTTGGACAATTTCTTTCTGGCACACTTTCCATCGAAAAACCGGATTGGGCACCAATGATGAACTTGGGTTCAGATGCCATGTTTCTGTAAAGTATTATTTATTTAGCATCTGGCGTATCATACACAGACGAGCAACGTTTCTTAACATTTCACTGAGATTAATAACCCACAATAAAATACAAATGCTAAAAATATCTATGCTCAGATACCAAGGTCTATCTAACCATCGCAGGATCGTTTATATTTTTAAATAATCAGATATTGGACTGTGGTATAGCAATAGCCCTTAGAGTAGACTTATTAGGGCTTATATTGGGAGCACATGTAAAAATCAACGCTCTCTAAGCAGTTTACAGAGATTACTCTCTGAAGTCAGTGTCTGTCTTGTTGGGTTGCAGAGACAAACCAATCGTTTTAATCGTCTTAGTTGCTCTTCTCTGTGCTTTTCCAAAGCCTCAAACATCTTTTTGGTACATTAGCTCGGCCTGCGAACATCCTACAAAGCAAGATTGTTGTGGGGCCTGAAAAGCTTCCAGTCCTCTGCCTGCTTGTCCGATTCATCCTGAGGTTTTACCATCTCATCTGCTATTTAGCCGAGCTTGGCTGAAACAGGCTTCGTCTCTATATCTATATCTGATCTCCTATCCCAAGAGATCTTGACTCCCATCTGTAATGAGGTGTAGCTATATCATTGTAATACCGGGTGATCTCTGCAGGGTTGGGGTTGCTGTATGGATTGGGAGTCCCAGAGGGTGTTGATGGCAGAAGATTGCTCTCTTTGTCTTTTTTTGCAAATCTGCCTCGGTCCTGGTTGTCTTTGTGAGCTGTGATGGCTTCACGACGGGGGGCTTCAGCCTGCTCCTGTCAATATTTCTGAAAAGCAAGAGTCATTTTAAAAGACTCGGACGTGCACTGCTGTGTTCTTTGTAATGGGGCCTCTGGAGCTGATTGGTCTCCCAAATATATTTCCAAACTGGGAAGCCAAATTTCACAGCTACATCTTCAGCGAGACCTGTCTACTGCACTGAGTCAAAAAGAGAGCTGTGAAAATACCTACAGACCCCTCACATCCTGGACAGAAACTGTTTCAACTTCTACCCTCAAAACGATGCTATAGGGCAGGGGTCCCCAACCACCGGTCCGCGGACCGGTACCGGTCCGCGGAACAAGTCCTACCGGGCCGCTGGTTGCTGGGCGCCGCCATCTTGTTTTGATGAAAAAGTGCTTCCGGTGAGCTTTTCCGGGTAGAAAGCTCACCGGAAGCACTTTTTCATCAAAAAAAGATGGCGGCGCCCAGCTGATGCCGGTACCGGGCCGCGGCGCCCAGCTGATGCCGGTACCGGGCCGCGGCGCCCAGCTGATGCCGGTACCGGGCCGCGGCATAAAAAAGGTTGGGGATCATTGCTATAGGGCACTGCACACCAGAACAACTACTAGACACAAGGACAGTTACTAAGACTGTACTGCTATTATTCTTCTCATCCTTCCCATTATGTAAAAAAGATGTGGAGACTCTAGAAAGAAGGCAGAGAAGAGTAACGAAGAGGATTATGGGACTGGAGGCTAAAACATATGAAGAACAGTTGCAGGAACTGGGGATGTCTAGTGGTCTAATGAAAAGAAGGACTAGGGGTGACATGATAGCAGTCTTCCAATATCTCAGGGGCTGCCCCAGAGAAGAGGGAGTCCAGCTATTCTCCAAAGCACCTGAGGGCAGGACAAGAAGCAACAGGTGGAAACTAATCAAGGAGAGAAGCAACTTAGAACTAAGGAGACATTTCCTGACCGTTAGAACAATTAACCAGTGGAACAACTTGCCTCCACAAGTTGTAAATGCTCCACGCTGGAATCTTTTTAAGAAGAGACTGGACAACCATTTGTCTGAAGTGGTGTAGGGTATCCTGCCTAGGCAGAGGGTTGGACTA
This sequence comes from Notechis scutatus, assembly GCF_900518725.1. The sequence continues at coordinate 46,634 of NW_020717521.1, read as the reverse complement.
GAAGACCTCCAGTGTCCCTTCCAACTCTGTTTATTCTATTCTATTCTATTCTATTCTATTCTATTCTATTCTATTCTATTCTATTCTATTCTATTCTATTCTATGAAGCTTAGATGAGAACTATAGAAGCTTCTTGGATGAAAAGTGAGACATTTTCAAGGAAAAAAACACCTCCCCCAAAAGTCCAGTTGCCTTTTGGAAAAAGCACTTTTTGGACAACCGTTCATTTTCAGCCATTTGAAGTGATACCAGCACTGAAAAAAAACATTAATTTACAATCAATACCCACACTTACAACCGCCGTAGCATTCCCATTGTCACGTGATCACAACCTGGATATTTGGCAATGGGGGTGTGTGCCCTAATTGGATTGCAGCATCTTGGGGTCACATGATCACCATTGGCGACTTTCTCAGCAGGCTTTCAACGGTTATACATTAGTGTGTAAAAGCAAAAAGCGGAGGTTCGAGTTTTTCCTCTTGTACTGTGCTAAGAAGAGTTGGAAGTTAATGCCCCTTTCCCCCTCTTTTTCTCTTTCCCTTTGTATCTCACACCCCCTTTTTCCCTTGCTCCTTTTCCTTCTCTTATTTTCCTATCCTTTCTTCTCTTGTTTGTATTTTTATGTAGTAAAACAAAACCTTAATTAAAAAAAAAACATTAAAAAAACATGTTCAAACTAGCAAAGTCAATGGGGGAAAGTCGGATTTGCTTCACGACTGATGTGATTTGTTTAACAACCAACCCCCCCCCCCAAAAAAAAGGCTTTTAAAATCAGGTGTGATTCACATAACTACCTTGCTTGACAACAGAAATTCTAATTGTAATCGTAAGTGGAAAACTATCTACTTTCTCCCTCAGTTATAGGCGTTAGAGAATTTGCAGCTTCTGCGAGTTTTCCGTGAAAAATCCAGGGTCCCTGGCTTCTGTTTGGGATGGGCAGGGATGGGATTTGTAGTCCCAACAGCTCTGGAGGCTGTGGAAGTTACGCAACATCTTCACCTTCAGCAGGATGTTTTAAATGGCAGAGGGCAAGGATTTTATTTATGGCTTGTTTAATTTTGTTTCGTGTGTTTATTTTGTCCTTCTGAAAGACTAAATATTTGGATTGCGGGGGGGGGGGCAAAATGACTAGGTAGGCTTGGAAGCAACCGATAAAATTGCACATTGCATGCATTCCTCTCTCTCCCCACTAATAAAACTTAAGTCCTAAGACTTAACTTGCTTTGCATAACACTGCAGGACCCAATCTTTCAAGTCAGTGTTGCTCCACCTTGGCAACATATAAATGTGTGGACTTCAACTCCCAGAATTCCCCAGGAAAAACAGAAATGAAACTGGGGCGCATGGATTGGTCAATTCTAGGTTTGACGGACGTAAAGCAGCATGGAGGCTCACCTTGAGCTCATTTGCTAAAATCAGCCTTGTGGCCAAATTTGGGGTTCAGAAACCCTCCGATTACCTGTCCTAGTATTTGGAGCCTATTTTGCTGGCTTTGAAAGAGCCTTAAAAAAAAAACCACAGCAGCCTTTAATTGCAGATTTTAACTGCTGGCTCTAATTGCTAAGGTTAATCACCTATAATTTTGCCTTAATTGAGGGTTTGTACTGTGGATTTTAGCTTCCATTGTAAATCACCCGAAGCCTCAAGTCAACTTCACATCAGTTTGGACACGCCGTCTATCTGATGGAGTTGCAGCTCCCCGAATTTTTTTTTAAATAAAATTGGACCAACATTTCACTGAAATGGCGCAGGCTTTCTTGCTTGAGCTTGGACAAGAAGTTGGACAAGGGTTGGACAAGAAGGCCTCTAACGCCCCACTTCTGTTAAAATGTGTAAGCTTGAAAAGCGCTACGAGATTTATCTTCGGATTTGAAGCTCTCCTAACCTAATGGGGATCTACTCTTACAATACAGGTAGTGCTTGACTTACGACTGTTTGTTTTGGTGACTGTCCAAATTTACAACAGCCCTGAAAAAAAAAAAGAGTTACAACCTCACACTTACAACTGTTGTAGCATGTATTTATAAAGGTTGCAGTCCCGGGAATCAGGTGTTTGCCACTTGCGACCTTCCCAAATGGGTTCCAACAAGGGAAGTCAACAGAGGAAGCCAGATTCTCTTAACAACCGCATGTTCCATTTAACAACTGCATACTGCAAGCGATTCAACTTCTGCCGCAATGCGCTCAACAACAGCAAAAAAACTTGTGATGACCCGGGGTGTGGCACAAAAGTAACAAAGTCACAACAGTAGGTAAAGTCCCTTTAATTCCTCCAACTTGGCCCCCAATGTCCAGTTATCATTGGCTGGAGAAAAAACTCTCCCAAACAACAGTTTTTAAAGGGAAGGAATTCAGTCCGAACCAAAAGTACATATAAATTATAAATAAAAACTAACAGATACCACAGCTGCAGCAATTAACGAGACAGGACAGGATAAGGAATTGCAGACTTCAAAAGATAATGAAACACGCAGTTGAGAGGAAGCCAGAACCCAGATAAGCCTCAACAAAGATAATGCATGCTTTGCTTCCAGCAACTTTGCCCTGTGTAGTTTGCCCTTTTAAATAGTCTTCCCAGCTGCAGCCCATGAAGGCGATCAGGGCCCTTTCCTCTCCCATAAACCACATTGCTCCCTTCTCCGTTCCTCCCTGCGTGCCCTAGGATGAAGAGGCGGTGGGCCTGGGTCTTCCTCTGAATGCCCAGCCAGACTGTGCCCTTCCCCAGTTTCTTCCACAGCCACCGGAGCCACACTCCCACTCCCTGTCAGCTGTTCGACCTCCCCATCGGAATCAGATTCCAACAGGGGCATGACAAAACCCGTGGTTGTAAATGGGACGCAACTCATTTAAGAGCCGCCTTGTTTTGCAACAGAAACTCTTCTCTCAACTGTGGATGTAAGACGAGGACTTCCTGTCCTGCACTAGAGAGATGCTTAGAGTGTTTTCCTTGCTCGTCTACAGGGTGGGTTTGCAAGCGCTGACCACAATGGAAACTTTCAGAGAAACAAGCAAGCGCCTGAGGTTATTTACAGCAATTACTTCATTTCTTTCTCTTTTTTTTTTCCCCTAAAGGAAAAGAAAGCCTCTTGCCTTCTGAAAAGCAAAAGCTATCTTTAATAGCTTTCTCTTTCATTCCCTTTAATGCATTAAACCACCGCTGTCCGGAATAGCTTTGAAAAACCGCAAACCAGCCAGCGTTTTACTTTTTTTTTAAAAAAAAAGTAAATTGGCTGGTTATTGCAAGGATTAAAACGGGCTCAAGCTTGCCTGCCTGAGATGAGTATTCTGTATATTACGTAGGGATTATTGTTATTATTATTATTATAATCTGTATATTTCTAGGGAGGATGGACTTCAACAGCTATGAAGCTGGTGGAGATTATAGAAGTAGAATCTACTTGGAAGGGCCCTAAGGAGGAGAGAGCAAGAGGCAGTTTGGTGTAGTGGGTAAGGCATCAGGCTACAAACTGGGAGGCCCTGAGTTCTAGTTCAAGCCAGCTGTGTGACTATGGGCCAATCACCAGGAGACAGTGACTTCTAGTCCTGCCCTAGACATGACAGCCAGCTGTGTGACTTCGGGCCAATCACCAGGAGACCATGAGTTCTAGTCCCGCCTTGGGCGTAAAAGCAAACTGGCGACTTTGGGCCGATCACCAGGAGACCGTGAGTTCTAGTCCCGCCTTAGGCACAAAAGCCATCTGTGTGACGTTCAGCCGGTCACTTTCTCCCAAACCTAGGAAGGAGGCAATGACAAGCCACTTCTGAAAAACCTTGCCAAGAAAACTGCAGGGAGTAGTCCAGGCACGCGTCAAGAATCCGACATAGATGAACGAAAAGCCAAAGCAGGGAGCATGTTTTAAGGAGCCTTAATAGAGTAGCGTGCTTCAGATCTGGGGGCTTCCCAAAGTTCGATATGAAACAGATGGCTGTATAAACGGTCGAAATAAATAAATTGGAAGCGGGAAGGGCATACTTCAATGTACATGGGATCCCTCAAGTTGCTAAATTGCTGAACCTTTTAAAGCAGCTATGTCTTTCTCTTGCGACTGTGCGGAGATTTCCCTGCGGGCGGAAGGCATATTTGCTTTAAGGAATTGCAGATGGGTGTTGTACCCTTTGAAACAATCCCAAGTGCACAGCATTAAGTTCTTAAAACGTGGGTGATTTAAGGCGGAGCAGCCAAGCTTTGGAGGTTGTGATTTACAACACAAGTTCTCAGCTGGTGTGATGGGGACCTCCTCGGAGTTGCAAACAACTTAGCGGAAGGTCACTGATGTTTTCTTAAAGTTAAGTCAGCCTGACTCAGGCGAAGTCAGAACCCTGTCAACACTAGAGACGGGGCTTGGTGCTTTTGTGTTGTCTGCACAAGCGCTGGCAGGCCGTTGCAATAACACAACCTTGGCGAATCCCATGATACGGGGATTAAAATGCAAACAGGCAGAGAAAACTGCTGTCTTTTATTTCATGCCCCTTTGAGCTTAAACCGTGAGTTTTATTCACGGGGCAGGATCGGTCCTGCCAATTTATTTCTTGTTTTTATGGGTGTGTGTGTGTGTGTGTCACCATCACCGCAAAGTTTGAGAACTTTCTACCTTGGGATTTTTCCGCCCCTTTCCCAACAGCGGTTTCTTCATTGTTTTGTAGATGTGACAAAATTGTTTTGTTCCATCGCAGTGAAGAAATGTTCAGCACTTCTTCTTTCTAAGTTGGGACTGTCTTATCTGGCCGGGTCTGTTTTGTGGGTCCTCTTTGCAAATTCTAGTTTTCTTCCTCTGCATGATGCGTTTTGGTTGTTATCAACCAGTGGTTTCACTATCCTCTGTGTGTGTTTGTTTGTTCATGCCTAAGCCTGGACTAGAACTCACCATCTCCTGGTTTTTAGCCTGATTTCAGAATAGAATAGAATAGAATAGAATAGAATAGAATTCTTTATTGGCCAAGTGTGATTGGACACACAAGGAATTTGTCTTGGTGCAAATGCTCTCAGTGGACATAAAAGAAAAGATATATTCGTCAAGAATCATCAGATGCAACATTTAATGATAATCATAGGGTACAATAAGCAATCGAATCATACTAGGAAACAGTCAATATAAATCGTAAGGATACAAGCGAGAAAGTCACAGTCATACAGTCACAAGTGGGAGGGGGTGGGTGATAAGGAGGGATGAGAAGATTATCTATCTAGAATAGAGTAGGATAGACATAGAATAGAATAGAAAATAGAATAGAATAGAGAATAGAATTAGAATTAGAATTAGAATCCTTTTATTGGCCAAGTGTGATTGGACACACAAAGGAATTTGTCTTGGTGCAAATGCTCTCAGTGTACATAAAAGAAAAGATACATTCGTCAAGAGTCAAGAATCATCAGGTACAACACTTGGTGATAGTCACAGGATACAAATAAGCAATCAAATCCTACTAGGAAACAGTCAATATAAATCGTAAGGATACAAGAGACAAAGTTACAGCCATACAGTCACAAGTGGGAGGGGGTGGGTGATAAGGAGGGATGAGAAGGTTAATTTTTAAACCTTTCTAGGCCAAACTGGCTCAATTATCCAAACCTGAAGTGAAATGGGACTTCAATGCACAGAATTCCCCAGCCAGCATGGCGTAAGGTACTGATGTAGGCCAAAAGCCTCTCCATGCCATTTACGGTCAGTGTGTTGAAGCTGTGAGCAGGGAAGGGTCGATGTTTCTATGGGGTAGGATTGTCCTCGCCCCCCCACCCCCCCAGCTGTCCCCCGTCTGGTCCCCTGTCCAGCAGGACCTCTGCTAATAAGGCTGAACTGTCACTCGCCTTCATCTTCCCCATCGCGGGCGGCCTGGAGGAACATCAGCAGCCTGGACCGAGGCCTCTTGGGGGAACGGCAGTGACGGCTGGGCTCAGGTGTGCCCACATCTGGCTGCTTTGATAAGCTAACAATGCTGGTGCAGAAGACCAAAAAATAAAATAAAATAAAAATAAATACAGACACCAAACACGGAGAGTCCTCCGCTTACGACCGCAACTGGAACCAGAATTTACGTTGCTAAGCGAAACGTTTGTGAAGCAAAACGTTGCCCCGTTTTACGACCTTTCTGGCCACCGTTGCTCAGTGAATATCGGTGCCGTGGATGAGTTAGGAACCCGGTTGCTAAGTGAATCAGTGGCTTTCTCCACTGACTTGGCTTGTGGGAAGGTCGCAAAAGGGGAATCACGTGACTCCCCCGGGACGCGGCAGCGGTCATAAATGTGAGGCAGTTGCCGACGGTCTGAATTTTGATCACGTGATTGTGGGGTTGCTGGAATGGTCGTTAAGTGTGAAAAACAGTCCTAAGTCGCTTCTTACAGTGCCATTGTAACTTGGAACGGTCACTAAATGAACCGTCATAAGTCAATCCGGTTTCCCCATTGTTTTGTTTGGACATTGCAGGCGTCATCAGTGCTTGCCCGTCACCAAGTGCCCGGATTTTGATCAAGTGACCATGGGGAAAATGTTGCAATGGTCGTAAGTGCGAGGACTGCTTGTAAATCCCCCTTTTCAGCACCGTTTTAATTTCAAACGGTCCCTAAACGAAAGGCTGCAATCCGAGGACTACTTAAACCCCAGATGGCATCAGGATTAGAGTTGTCGGTTCTCAGCAAGAAGTGTAAACCGACTCTACAGGTAGCCCTCGACTTACAACAATTCACTTAGTGGCCGTTCGAAGTTACAACCGCACTGAAAAAAGTAACTTACGACCATTTTTCACACTTATGACTATTGCCGCATCTCTGAGGTCATGTGATTTACATTTCGGGTGCTTGAAAAGTGACTCGCATTTATGACGGTTGAAGCGTCCTGGGGGGGGTGTCACATCCCCTTTTGCGACCTTTTGACATGCAAAGTCAAAGGGGAAAATACAAGATTCACGTAACGACCGTGTGACTGATTTAATGCCTGGAACAATTCGCTTAACAAACACCGCAAGAAAATTCGTAAAACTCACTTTGCCTGTTTCTCACTTAGCAACAATAAATTTTTGGGGCTCAGTTGCGATTGTAAGTCAAGGACTACTCTGCCAATCGTCCAATTTAGTTGGCCATTGGAGGATTGCCCATTAAAATCAAGCAAGCTAGGGAGGAAAAAAATGGTATGTGTGAATCAGACGGACTGCTAAACATTGCAGCCCAATTGCTTGAAAATCCTCCTGCTTATTTTGAAATTATTAACTGCAATATTGACAAACTGTGTAGTATAATAGCACTCCGGCTGCAAATGAGGTGTAGATTTATTCTTTCAATTGCATAATTATTGGCCGGATTACCTTGCCGGGCCGGGCTCAGATGTTCAGCGTTGCTGTTTTCCCCCCCTCTGGTGTATCTGAATAGTAGCTTGACAACAATATCTCCTTTATTGACTTCCAAAAGAATCTCTTCCCTCCGAAGACAGAAATATACACAGCAGAGTCCTTGGCCAGACAGAGAAGCTTCTATTAGAATTTTATTTCATATCAGACCTTCCAGTGCCGAAGGCTATTCCACCTACCTGTCTTTTCTATTTGACATGCAAGGAAAAAAATAAGCTCCTGGCCAAGACAAAAGAGGAGATCAGGAAGGGCCCCCAACCCAGATAAAAATCGCAGAAACGTTCTTTGTCTGCAAATGCAAAGTGCCTTTGCTTAGAATTAACCGATAAGTGAGGAAGGGCTTTGCTTTTTTTCTGGTTTTAACATTTTTATCTTATATATATAAAAGCGAAATACTACTCATGCGTCATCACAAAATCTCCAGAACCGTAAAGCCTACAAACTTGAAATTTGCCACTTACCTTCCTCTTGGCTTCTAGGTGCTCACTAAGAAAGGATTTTTCGAAATGACCCTCAGAGCATTAGTATTTCCTATATTATTATTATTAACACGCTCTAATGCTAAGGAGTTTTACTCCCCCTCCCCCACCTGGAAAGAAATCTCTTCCAAATGCAAAACACAAGCAGAGGAGTTTCAGTTTCACAGCAGCAACCGGCTTTAGTACAGAACAGTTGAGCTAAACCATGCCCAGGCTCCTTGCTGTCTCCTTGCTCACACAGCAAATACTGTTTCAGTTTCCATGTTTCCGTTTCCAAACAGCCCTCAACTCTCTCACACACTGACAGGACACTAGCCAGATGAATACCGATGGATGCTGGTAGGCAGAGGCATAATTCCCCCCCCCCCTTATTTTCCTCCCCAAAAACTAAGCCCCACCACATAGTTTCGTAGCGAAGCACGAGATATCCAGCTAGTTGAATTATGAGACAAACTAAGGTACAACATGCAAAAGTAAATAGTGAGGAGGAAGAGAAGTGAGGAAGGATAGGAAAAAGACAAAAGACATTTGGACTTCTGACTCTCTCTCTGTTGCAGTAAAATAAGGCATTAACCTCAAATCACAACTTTTTGTTTTTTGTTTTTCATAGTAATGTAAACAAGCCATTTCTATAAAGCGCTATCAATCTAACTGGTGAAACCCTATGATGGCTTGTTCACAGTTAACCCTGCTATTAAAGATATCCCGGTTTATTGTGATCTGTGGACCGTCACAGGTTGACCCTGTGGCCACAATTGGAACCAGGATATCCATTGCTAAGCAAAATGGTTTTTAAGCGAGTCTCATCCCATTTGATGGCCTTATTCGCCAGGGTTGTTACAAGCAAATCTTTGCCGTTGTTAAGTGAACCCGGCAGTCATTAAGTGAATCTGGCTTCCCTTATTGACTTGGTTTGTCGGAAACCGGCGGGGAAAGTTGGAAAATGGTAATCATCATGTGATCCCGGGATGCTTCAAACATCATAAATATATGACGGTTGCTAAATGCCCAAATTTTGATCATATGATTTTGGAGATGCTTCAATGACTGTTTGTAAGTCCCTTTTTTTCAGTGACGCTGTAGCTTTGAACGGTTGTTAAACAAATGTTTGTAAGTCAAGGATTACCTGTACCAGAAGGCTCCTCCCCATTCACACCTGCAGGAAGCTAGAAGGAAGTCCTTTCTCCAGCTTTTAAAAGTACAGATAGTGCTAAACTTACAATGGTTCATTTAGTGACCGTTCAAAGTTACAACAGCATTGGGGAAAAAGGGACACGTGTCCAAGTTTCACGCTTACGGCTGTGGCAGCATCCCCATGGTTATGTGATCCCGCTTTTATGACCCTCTGACAAGCAGAGTCAATGTGGGAAGCCAGATTCGCTTAACAAGTTTTGATCACCACATTATAAAAAAGATGTTGAGACTCTAGAAAAAGTGCAGAGAAGAGCAACCAGGATGATGAGGGGACTGGAGGCTAAAACATACGATGAACGGTTGCAGGAACTGGGCCTGGCTAGTCTAGTAAAGAGAAGGACCAGGGGAGACAGGATAGCAGTCTTCCAATATTTGAGGGGCTGCCACAGAGAGAAAGGGGTCAAGCTATTTTCTAAAGCTCCTGTAGGCCAGACAAGGAATAATGGATGGGAACTGAACAAGGAGAGATTTAACCTGGAAACAAGGAGAAACTTTCTGACAGTGAGAACGATCAACCAATGGAACAGAATTTGCCTTCAGAAGTTGTGGGAGCTTCATCCCTGGAAGCTTTCAAGAAGAGATTGGACTGCTATCTGTCAGAAATAGTGTAGGGTCTCCTGCTTGGGCGGGGGGCTGGACTAGATGACCTACAAGGTCCCTTCCAACTCTGGTTATCTGTTAATCTGTTAACAACTGTGTTACTAATTTAAGAACTGCAGTGATTCACTTAAAAACCATGGCAAGTAAAAGGGAATAGTAAATATTGTTCTGAAAGCTGGCTATTTTTTAAAACACCAAAATAGCTTCATCTAGTAACCGTTGCTACTAACTTAACTTAAGTGATTCACTTAACCACTGTGCCAAGAAAGGGGCAAAACTCACTTAAATGTCTCCCTTAGCAACAGAAAATTTGGGCTCAGTGGTGGTCGTAAGTCAAGGACTGCCTGCCGTTCTTCGACCAAGGCCAACTGCCTCTCATCCACCATGTAACTCGACCCAAAGCATCTTGCCAAAAAACCTGGGACATCTGAGTTGGCCTCACAGAGATGGGTGCAAAATGCTTTTTTTTTTTTGCTCGGCCACCCACAAGGCTGGGAAGGAGGTAACCGCCCAGCCTTGGCCAACTCAAATGCCAGCTTTTGTTTGTTTGTGGGCCAGCCCGGGGCAAAAAGGGACAAAGACCATCCCGGTCACGGAGATTCGGTTGCTTTTTATCAGCGTGGGGGCGGCTTAAATTGATGTCGTGCAAAATGGAGTCGGGCGGGAAAGCTTTCATCTTGGGAAAGCCCGTTCGTTGAACCTGGCAAATCGGTGGCGGGACGGCTGCTTTTTCAACCCAGGTGCAAAGCTGGTTGGCACTGAGGCCGGAAAAACCTCAGTGTGACTTTGCCCAGTTGGGATTTGTGCAGGCAATTCCCACCCCAAATGGATTTCCCTTTGTGAGAGAGAGAGACCAATGCTCATTGTTTCCAAATCAAGATCCAGTTCTACAGAGGAATGATGGAGTCTGTCCTCTGCACCCCTATAACTGTCTGGTTTGGTTCTGCAACCCAACAAGACAGACAGAGACTCCAGAGGGTAATTAGAACTGCAGGAAAAAAACAATTGTTACCAACCTGCCTTCAATCGAGGACCTGTATACTGCACTAGTCAAAAAGAGGGCTGTGAAAATATCTACACACCCCTCACATCCCGGACATAAACTTTCCAACTCCTTCCCTCAAAACGACGCTATAGAGCCCTGCACACCAGAACAACTAGACAAAAGGACAGTTTTTTCCCAAATGCCATCCCTCTGCTAAACAAATAATTCCCTCAACACTGTCCAACTATTTACAAAGTCTGCACTACTATTACTATTAATCTTCTCATCCCTCCTTATTGCCCCTCCCCTCCCACTTGTGACTGTATGACTGTAAACTTGTTGCTTGTATCCTAATAATTTATATTGACTGTTTCTTAGTATGATTTGATTGCTTATTGTAGCCTATGACTATCATTAAGTGTTGTACCTTATAATTCTTGACTCTTGACGAATGTATCTTTTCTTTTTATGTACACTGAGAGCATTTGCCCCAAGATAAATTCCTTGTGTGTCCAATCACACTTGGCCAATAAAGAATTCTATTCTAGTCTATCAGAAGTTTCCACCTTTGAATGCCTGCGTTGTCCAAAAAGAGTGTTTTTGCCGTTGCGATGGCCGCGTTTTTGTGTCCAGATTTCATGCAGTTGATGGCGCTGTCAATCAGAAGATGCTATGCGGCTAGTCTGTCTTTGCCACTTTTCCTTAGAATAGTCTAGGACAGAGGTCTACAAACTTGGCAACTTTAAGATTTGTGGACTTCAACTCCCAGAATTCTCCAGCCAGCTATGTCATGCTGATTGGAGAATTCTGGGAGTTGAAGTCCACAAGTCTGAAAGTGGCCAAGTTTGGGGACCCCTGGTCTAGGATGAGAAAACCCAAATCGCCAGAGGAAAATGAGAACTTTTTTTTTAAAAAAAAAAAATTAGGAATGGCAGCTGCTCCCAGGAAAATCAAGCAGGATGGCAGCATGGATAGATCCACACCCAAAACGTCACTCGGGAAGTTGGGAAGCTTTAAAAAAGCGAAAATAAGAATGTGGTTTTAAAAACTTCGGAGGATCAAGGGGTCCTTTTGCACGCCTAACTTCCAAGTGCATCAATTTAGGATAATTGCCTGAGTGAAAATATAATCTAAGGCACAACTGTGATAAGTTTAAGATAGGTGGACTTCAACTCCCAGAGTTCCTCAGCCAGCTTTGCTGAGTAAAAGCTGGCTGAGGAACTCTGGGAATTGAAGTCCACAAGTCTTAAAGTTGCCAAGGTTGGGGAGACTCCTGATCTAAGGCACAACTGTGATAAGTTTAAGATAGGTGGACTTCAACTCCCAGAATTCCCCAGCCAGCTTGGTTGGCTGGGGAATTCTGGGAGTTTGAAGTCCACGCATCTTAAAAATTGCCAAGGTGGAAAAATCCTAATTTAGGGCACAACCCTGCAAAGCAAGATAAGAAGTACCCTTTAAAAAAAACAAAAAACATTTCTTACAGATGTTTGGCCTTGGTTCTGAATATTCACAATGCAGAACCTTGGATTCGGGGAGCTTTCCAAATATTCATGCAAATGAAAAATCTATCTTTAGCCCAGTTTTCAAGGATCCGGGTGGAGTTTTGTTTCCATACTCAAGATCTCTTTTGAAGCTACAGTTGTTGTAGGTTGAGCTGTTGACGTGTCTTCTCCTTTTGAAGGAGATGAAAGGAGAGCAAAAAACATTGGCTGAGTTTCAAATCCTAATTTAGGCTTAGGTTCTTTGGAGTTACCATTTTTAAAAATTATTTATCAGGTTGTTTTTATGATTACTTTATAAATAACGCAAGATGGCAAACATACCTAATACTCTTTTTCTCCTTCTCTTTTCCCCACAACAACATCTTTGTGAGGTCAATTAGACTAAGAGGGGCGGGGGGCTGGCCCAAAGTTATTCAGTTGGGTTTCATATTAAGGCAGGACTAAAACTCACTATCTCCTGATGATTGGTCTAAAGTCCTCCAGGCAGCTTTCATGGCCAAGACGGGACTAGAATTCACCGTCTCCTGGTGATTGGGTCAAAGTTACCCAAATGGCTTCCATGCCTAAGGCAGGACTAGAACTCACCATCTCCTGGTGATTGACCCAAAGTTACCGAGCTGGCTTTCATGCCCAAAGCCAGACTAGAATTCCCATTCTCCTGGCTTCCAGCCCCGCCCCTTAAGCACTAGACCAAATTGGCTTTCCAATTATTTTCCGATTTAACTTCTGCTTCCTTCTGTTTCCTGCTAATTTCCCATCCACATGTTAACCAAACCCAATCCTACTTAGCTTCCAAATTCAACCAGGTATTGCTATTATTTGAAACCATATTTTCCTGCTTGCCAGGTGAAATTTTGGCGAGGACCCTTTGTTAGTCTAGCACTGTTATTCTTGGTTTAACTCCCATTATGTGCCAAAGGGTTGGGCAGGAGGAGGAATTATACACTGTGTGATGGGAAACGCACTTGAATAGCTCAGAAATTGCTAGGGCCTGGATTCTTCCTCTCCATAGATCCTCTAGTTAGCATATCCATTCTTTTTCTCTGCAGGGTTTGTGATTTTTTTCATATATATATAATATCCCAGGGGGCTTCCTTTCGATCCGAAAAGGAAGCAAGCATTCAGCAAAAGAAGGCAGTCTGTTTTGCATCAATTAATAGACATATAATGGCTTTTTACAGGCAGCCTTTGTGCAATTTTTTTTTTTTGGGGGGGGGGGGGAATCATTCTTGAATTTCTTGCCGCAAAAAATAAGGATCCTTTGGCAGCTTCCAAACTTTATGACGGCTGCGTCTTATTGACGAAGTGCAGGCATCTGATATTATGGACTGTAATCTGCAAAGTCTTTTTTTGGGTGTGTGTGTGTGTGTGTGTGTAAAAAGACAACTAATTTCTACATGTAACTTTTTTTTAAAAAGTGGTTCTATTGGACAGTATACACACACACAGAGAGAGAGAGAGAGAGCCTATAATCAGTACGTGGAGGAGACAAACCTTCAAATAGCGAATCTTGGCTGTGGATCTGGGCTTGACAGTTTCAGATGGCTCATGTGGTTGTTGTTGGGTTTCATTAAATCTATGATAGTCGTCCACTCCAGCTGCCTGGGCTAAGCTTAATCTGCCACATTAGCAAAAAGCCTTAAAGGGGGCTAACCTGCAGCTGTTTATGCATAATTAACCTCATCTGCATTCAATTTAGATGTGCTCTCGGTGTGTGGGGAAGAGTAACCAGGCTGGAGCCCAGAGACATATTGCATCGCATAATTGCAACATTTCCACAACCGCCTTTGTGCATATTCCATTTTGGGGGGGGGGGGGAGTTGTTGTTATGGAATAAGACCTTCCCTTAAATGCCTTAAGAAGCCTTGGTTAAGCCAGAAAGGCTTGGGGGGCTGGAGAAAGCTGAACTGTTTTGTTTGTTAAGCCCTGTTTAGCCCCCCCCTCCCGAGTTTATTTGCAAAATAATTCTTTATTACGGTGTTTGTGGTCACAGTTTCTTCTTTCTGGATTTGTCTGTCTGTCTGTCTGTCCGTCCACCCACCCATCCATCCATCCATCCATCCATCCACCCATCTATTTATCTATCTAGCCAAGACTCCAAGGTGACTCACACTGGAAAACAAACAAGACATTACAGGTGACTTTTTTTTAGCACCGTTGTAACTTTGAATGGTCAGTAAATGAACAGTTGTGAGTCGAGGGCCACTTGCAGGGATAAAGTTATTGGAGTCAGTGGATGACCATAGCAAGGAGTGTCCATTCAGATATAAACAACCCGCTGAAACTATTCGAAACTATGGTAAGGAGCTGATAGCCAAATCGAGCCGAATTGTAACAGGGCTTTTAAAATTCAATATATCCAGGCTGCTTCTTAGATGCACAAGGTCCTGCAACAGTGAGGCAATCTAGCAATGCTACAAATAAATAAAGGTTCAAAGGGATAGAGAATGGGGATTGGGGTGGGGGCTTTGGGTTGTGGGCCTAACTTGAACAACTGGAAGAGGAGATTTAAAACCTCTTAGAATTTAGGGAATTATTTCTTCTTCTTCTTCTTCTTCTTCTTCTTCTTCTTCTTCTTCTTCTTCTTCTTCTTCTTCTTCTTCTTCTTCTTCTTCTTC
>NW_020717520.1:34883-58165 GCF_900518725.1 Notechis scutatus | reverse complement strand
GCCAATTATTTTAAAAACGACACCCTACTACAACAAAGCCTCCCCTGCCCAAGAGGGCAGCCCAACCCCACGTGGGGAGGCGAATCTCTTGGGGCCACAGTGCAGGATCGGCCCACCTCGGGAGAAGCGCCCAGCCGCCATCCCTGCCTGGCGCTGGGCAGAGCGTGAAGAGCTTCGCCTGGGGCATCCAGCGCAGCTGACAGGCAGGCCCTCCTTCCCGGCAGCAGAGCTATCACCAAGGCAGCAAGCGCCTCCCTGCCGGGCCCTCCGCTCATCTCGCCAGGGCCGCTCCAGAGCCGTGTGGGCTGGGCAGAGCCAGGAAAGCGAGCTGTGGGTGCGCGCCCACCTGCCAAGCAAAAGAGCTGGGCCGACCTGAGCTTGGCTTCCTTCCCAAGTCCCTCCAGCGCGAACCCAAAGGTGTCACCGGGAGAGGCTGCCCGAGGCAGTGATAGCGCCAACCCATCCGCGGACAGGGAGGCGAGGTGATGACAGAGCTGCTTCCATGGCCATCGGAGAGAGCCCGAAACCCCCCATCCTTTCCACCCCTTGCCCAGCCCGTCCCCGTCCCCACGTATCTCCAAATGCGCCAGCAGCTCCAAACGCTGTAGCAGAACGGACATCAGGCAGAGGCGCTGACTCAGCGGGGCTCAGTTCGGAGGAGGACGCGGCGCAGGCCGTCACCTTGCCTCCCTGTCCATGGATGGGTGGGCGCTATCACTGCCTCGGGTGGCCTCTCCTGGTGGCCCCTTCGGGTTTGGGCTGGAGGGACTTGGGAAGGAAGCCAAACTTGGGTCGGCCCGGCTCTTTCGCTTGGCAGGCGAGTGCACACCCGTGGTTCGCTTTCCCAGCTCTGCCCAGCCCGCACAGCTCCAGCGTGTTTTTCAGTTCCTGTGCCGATAATTGCGTGCATGCTCGCTTGTACGTGCTCGCGTGCTAGCACCCAGAAGGCAATCCATACTGCCCCCCCCATGCCCCCTGTGCATGCATGCACGATTCCATCCCTTGTGTGCTGTGAGTCTGCACATGCATGTGCAATTCCCCCTTGCATGCAGCACGTCTGTGAATGTGCACAAGATTCCACCCCTTATGCACTGCACATCTTTGCACATGCATGCGCATCTCCTGTGCACCCACTCCGCCCCCTGTGCATGCGTGCCAGATACCCAACAATTAGCTGTTGGGCGGCGGTGCACATGCGCATGTGCAGTGGAGCCCATCTGGGTGATCTCTTGCATGCCGGGGGAAATGGCTCTACCTGCCACTTCTGGCATGCGTGGCATAGGTTCACCAACATGGGCCTAGCATCTCCTGCTTGGGCAGGGGGTTGGACTAGATCAGGGGTTGCCAACCTTTTGGATCTCAGGGACCACCAAACTCATAATTTTAAATCCCAGGGACCACTAACTGGTTCTGTGGGCATGGCCTAATTTGTGGGTGTGGCTTGGTGGTCATGTGACTGGCTGGGCATGGCTTGTGTGTAAATATTATAAATATTTATATAAATATTGAATTTTTTATAAAAAAGAGCAACTTTTACCCAAAATCAGGCAAAGCAGGCAGGCAGATTGAGGTGCTCACAGAATCACAGATTCATTCAGAGATCTATCTATCTGCCATTGGCTAGCTCAGTCTGTCACATAAAATTTGCTTGCAAGCAAACTCACAAAATTAACTCACAACACACCATGTATGTAAATATTGAATTTTTTTATTAAAAAAGCAACTTTTACCCAAAATCAGGCAAAGCAGGCAGGCAGATTGAGTTGCTCACAGAATCATTCAGTGATCTATCTTTATTTATTTATTTATTTATTTATTTTATTTGATTTGCCAATTGTTTACAAGATAATAAGTATAAGTGTATACATAGTTGTGAATACATGAAATGGGTACATATAAGAAAAATAAAAGAATAAGAGAAACAATAGGACAGGGACGGTAGGCACGTTGGTGCGCTTATGCACGCCCCCTACAGACCTCTTAGGAAAGGGGTGAGGTCAATAGTAGACAGTCTAAGGTTAAAGTTTTTGGGGTTTGGGGAAGAAACTACAGAGTCGGGTAGAGTATTCCAGACATTGACCACTCTATTGCTGAAGTCGTATTTCCTGCAATCAAGTTTGGTGCGGTTTACTTTGAGTTTGTATCTGTTGTGTGCTCTTGTGTTGTTATGGTTGAAGCTGAAGTATTCACTTACAGGTAGGACATTGCAATGTATGATTTTATATACCATGCTTAAGTCAGACCGAAGACGGCGTAATTCAAGGTTTTCTAGTTCTAGAATTTCAAGTCTGGTGGCATAAGGTATTCTACAACGAGTAGAAGAGTGGAGAACTCTTCTTGTGAAATATTTCTGGACTTTCTCAATTGTGCTAATATCAGATACGTAATGAGGGTTCCAGACTAATGAACTGTATTCGAGTATTGGTCTAGCAAATGTTTTGTATGCTCTGGTTAGTAGTGTGATATTACCAGAGAAAAAGCTACGTAGGATTAGGTTAACAACTCTTAATGCCTTTTTGGCTATGTAGTTGCAGTGGGCTCTAGCACTTAGATCATTAGAGATGAGTATTCCAAGGTCCTTTACAGAGCTTGGATCATCAACAAGATCTTGACTATTCAGCTTGTATTTTATTTTCTGATTTTTTTTTTTGATTTTTTTTTTATCTTTCTTTTTATTTTATTTTATTTTTTTTTGATCTTTCTGCCATCAGCTAGCTCAGTCTCTCAAATTTGCTTGCCGTTAGTCTGCATTGAATAATGGAACCTTCAGTCCTAAGAGAGGTTCGGCTGTGCTTAAAAGCAGAGCTGAAATTCTAAAGACTAGCTAGAAAGCAAGAAATCCAACCATTTCCTGCTTCCTAGTTAATCTAAATCTCCCAGCACAGCAGAACAGCTGATGGTCAGAAAAAGGAAAAATAGCAATTTAGCAGGCAAGTTTGCCCGGTAAGGAGTGAGTGGGCGGGGAGGGTTCCCGTGGGCCATGTGGGCTGGGCAGCCTTGTGTTTCTGTGCAGCCTGGATTAATTGCTTTGGTGGGATGCTCTGGGGATGACATTTCTCTGTGGCCCACCAAAATTTTCTCAAGGCCCACCAGTGGCAACCGCTGGACTAGATGACCTACAAGGTCCCTTCCAACTCTGATTATCTGTTATCTATTATATTTGGGGGCTTTCAAGCCCTCCATCTTGGCTGAAGGCTACCATCTGCCTGACCTTGTCTGCTTTTAAAATTTCCATGCACAAGGGTTTGATTACTTTTTCAAATGGGGTTGCATCTGCTCGCTTCTTCAAAAGAAATATTTTCATGCTTACTAAAAAAGAAATCAAGACATACCAAGCTAGAAGGAAAAAGAGAAGTGAAAGAAAAGTTTGCAGGGCAAAGAGAAAAGAAAACAGAAAGATCAAGTGAACAAAGTTAACTTTTTGCCCTATCACCAAAAATGATGAGTACAAACAAATTTTCCCGATGAAGAATACAGGTGGTCCTCAACTGATGACCAACATTTCTGTTGTTAAATGAAAGATTTAAATGAATTTTGCCCCATTTGATGATCTTTCTTGCTATGGCTGTTAAGTGAATCACTGTCATTGATAAGTTAGTAACACGGATGTTAAGTGAATCTTTGCTTGTCTAAAGGATTGTGCAACCTTGGGACACAGCCATGGCCATACGTATGCATCAGTTGTCAACGATCTGAATTTTGATTACGTGATCACGGGGTCGTCACTGTGGGAAATGGTCATAAGTCACTGTTTACATGCTGTTATAACTTTCAACAGTCACTAAATAAACTATTATAAACAGAGGACTAACTTAATGTAATGAGTCCAGAGGTGACATTCAGCAGGTTCTGATCAGTTCTGCAGAACCAGTAGTGGAAATTTTGAGTAGTTCAGACAACCGGCCAATCCCACCTCTGACTGGCCCCGCCCCCATCTATTCCAACCTCCCGAGTCCTAGCTGATCGTCTCGGTCTTCTTTGGTTGCCCTGCACAGGAGAACGGAGCTGGAAAGCAGGTTAGTGGGGTGGGGGTGGGGGAAATGGGGATTTTGTAGTAACCTTCCCCCAGGAGTGGGGAGGGAATGGAGATTTTGCAGTATCCCTCCCATGCCGCACCCACCAAGCCATGCTATGCCCACCAAGCCATGCCCACAGAACCGGTAGTAAAAAAAATTTGAATCCCACCACTGAGTGCGTCACAAGACAGCCAACCCCGACAAGTTTAGTTTGTGCATTGAGTACAAGCTAGACAACAATGAGTACCATCACAAAATGTTGGCTGCACTGAGTTGGCCATAGCAAGTTGTCCCATTCTTAAACGTGCATTAGGAGTGATCGAAAATCTCATACAGTTCATCCCTCGTCAAGTTGTCCAATTTATATTGCTTTTGTCCCATTTCAGTGGCATAAGCAGGATTTGATCTTTCATCAATCTGGGTGGTGCAGTGGTGAGAATACCGGATTGCAGGCTAACACACTGCTCACTCCAGGTGTTCGATTCTCAACGGCTCAATATTGACTCAGACTTCCATTCTTCCGAGTTCAGTAAAATGAGGAGCCAGATTGTTGAGGACAATAGGTTGACTCTGTAAACGGCTTAGAGTGGGTTGTAAATGATTATGAAGCGGTATATAAGTGCTACTGCTATTCAAAAGGAGTCTTTATTTATTTATTTTTTATTTATTTATTTTTGTCAAGCATGCATTTGATTTTATATATATAAGTATAAACATGATTATTAATACATGAAATAGATATTAATAAAAGGGAACATTAAGACAGGGACGGTAGGCACGCTGGTGCGCTTATGCACACCCCTTACAGACCTCTTAGGAATGGGGTGAGGTCAACAGCAGACAGTCTAAGGTTAAAGTTTTTGGGGTTTGGGGAAGAAACCACAGAGCCAGGTAGTGCATTCCAGATATTGACCACTCTGTTGCTGAAGTCATAGTTCCTGCAATTGAGTTTTGTGCGGTTTACCCTGAGTTTGTATCTATTGTGTGCTTGTGTATTGTTGAGGTTGAACCTGAAGTAGTCATTAGCTTTTTACGTAGTATTCAGTAAATCTTCAAATTTTGCACCAGCTTCCTTTGTAGATATCATAAAGAGGCATCATACGCGAATTCTTGTCAGAGCTATTCATTGTTCAGAACCTTTTCTTTGGGGTGTATCCTCATCTTATTGTTTTCCAAACTTTCAACTTCTATTGTAAATATTGGATTTTTCTTCTTCTCACTATTTCTAAAAGGTTAACTATTGAAATCTGTAATCCTTTCTGAGATATTTGTTATCAGTATCTCAATCCATTTTTTAAAGGATTCTTTAAGATGAGTAAAAGTTATAGCCAGCTTAGCCATAACTTCCTTTCTGTCTGGTCCTTTAGCTCCCCTTAACATATATTTGCAACTTTCATCAAGTCTCAGTTCCTAATATGAATTTATATCAGTCATTTCTCACAGGTATATTGTCTTTCCCCACTCAAATCTTACAGCAAAAAGAACCAGCACTCCAAATTTCTTTGGTCTCCCAACGGTTGCAGGAATTGGGGATGTCTAGTCTAGTGAAAAGTAGGGGTGACATGAGAGTCGTGTTCCAATATTTGAGGGGCTGCCACAAAGAAGAGGGGGTCAACCTACTCTCCAAAAGACTTCAAGGCAGGACAAGAAACAATGGATGGAAAGTAATCAAAGAGAGAAGCGACCTAGAACTAAGGAGAAATTTACTGACAGTGAGAACAATCAGTGGAACAGCTTTTCTCCAGTAGTTGTAGTACTAGAAGAGATTGGACAACCACTTGTCTAAAATGTTCTAGGATTTCCTGCTCTAATGGTAGGTTGGACTAGAAGATCTCCATGGTTCCTTCCAACTCTGATGATGTTCTATGTTCTAAATCAGAATCTTTTCTGTTTTTGCTTTTTGCCAGTTTTATATTACTTTGAACTCTTACATCTGTTTCAAATTCCTTAAATCTTAAGAAACTGAAACTCACCAAGTGTCAAATCAAGCTCACTGCTTTGAAGATCTCATAAATTTCTCAAGTAGTTAAAATGGAGGTTTCCAAATGTGATTAGGAGCAGCGTTTAGCTGACTTAAGGTCTTTATTAAAGACTCTGCCACTGCTGAGAACAATCAACCTCATCTCTGGCGCTCAAAGCCACAAGAAACTGCTACTGTACTACTGTACATGTGCTTGTGTGTGATCTCTCATTCTTTCCTTTTCCAGAATGTTTACAAAGAACTGTTCTATTCACTGGCCCTTCATTCTTCATTTTTAGCTGTCTTCACCTCCGCTGTTCACTTAGACCAGGGATGGTGAACCTTTTGTTGTGGTGTGCCAAAATCATGTGCGTGTGTGTGCCTGCACCCACAATGCAATGCACCCTGCCCTCTGCGCATGTGCATGAACACCCCCCCTTACCTGCACTGTGCATGTGCATGCCTTCCAGCTGATTTTCGGCCCGTTTGAGGCCTTTTTCGGCCTCTAGAGGCTCAACGGAAGCCTCTGCAGCCTCAGGAAGCCAAAATACTGGAAGTGCCCATTTTCAGCCTCCGGAAGGCTCTGGAGCCTGGAGAAGGCTGTTTTCGCCCTTCCAGGGGCTCGAGGGAAGCCGCCGCAGCCTTTGGAGGCCGAAAAATGGGACCGTTTCATAATTGTGCCAAAACAGACCCATTTTTCAGCCTCCAAAGGCTCTAAAGGCTGCAGAGGCTTCCCATGAGCCCCTGGGAGGGTGAAAACGGCCTCCCCCGGGGTCCAGAGGCCCTCCAGAGGCTGAGAATGGGCATTTTTGGTATGTCTGAAAGGCCCATTTTTTGCCCTCCCAAGGCTGCAGAGGCTTCCCTCGAGCCTCTGGGAGGCCAAAAAAGGCCTCAAACAGGCCAAAAATCAGCTGGGAGGCATGTGCATGCACAGAGCAGGTAAGTTTGGCTGGGGCTCGCGTACTGGCGCAAATGGCTCTGCCTGCCACCTGTGACATGCATGCCATAGGCTCACCATCACGGACTTGATGTCTTCAGTCAGTCATAACTTACCCCGGAAGTCTTGCGTCTTCTCCTTTGTTGTGCAGTTTGCGGCACTTGTCTCCAAACTGTGTTAACTGGCCAGGACACTCTATACAATGGGGCCTCAATTAGAAGGCCAAAATGGCTCCCATTCGGAATAAACTCTTTGACTCCCACTCCCCACTCAGAAGGCTGCTAACCATGTTCTTGGCATGTGTCCATTGCGCAGCTGGAAGCCCCTGTGTCCCATCTTCAAAATCATAATGCGACTTGTCTCACCACAGCCTGGAGCTGATATTTCTTCAGGCAGAAACGGAGTTCTCTGGCAAACCACAGCGAACTGTTCATTGTTTCAAACTACTCCTAAAACTAAAATCTTATGGTATTTCTGGACACCTGCATAACTGGATAGAAGCATTCCTGTCAAACAGAGAAGAAATGGTCAAAATCGGGAGCGTCCTATCAAATTCTGTACCTGTCAACAGTGGTGTCCCCCAAGGCAGTGTTCTGGGACCAACTCTCTTCATACTCTACATAAATGACCTCTGTGATCATATTAAGAGCAACTGCGTTCTATTCACCGATGATGTAAAGCTATTCAACACCACCGACAATACTGCTACCCTTCAAAAAGACCTCAACTATGTATCAGAATGGTCAAACAAATGGCAAACAAATATCAAAAAATAAATCCTCTGTCTTACCTATTGGCAAAAAAAATCAGAAAATAAAATACAAGCTGAATAGTCAAGACCTTGTTGATGATCCAAGGACCTTGGAATACACATCTCTAATGATCTAAGTGCTAGAGCCCACTGGAACTACATTGCCAAAAAGGCGTTAAGAGTTGTTAACTTAATCCTACGTAGCTTTTTCTCTGGTAATATTACACTAATAACTAGAGCATACAAAACATTTGCTCGACCAATACTTGAATACAGCTCATCAGTCTGGAACCCGCATTACGTATCTGATATTAATACAGTGGAAAAAGTCCAGAAATATTTAACAAGAAGAGTTCTCCACTCCTCTACTCATTGCAGAATACTTTATGCCACCAGACTTGAAATTCTAGACCTAGACAACCTAGAACTACGCCGCCTTCGGTCCGATCTAAGTATAGTACATAAAATTATATATTGCAATGTCCTACCTATCAATGAATACTTCAGCTTCAACCATAACAATACAAGAGCACACAATAGATACAAATTCAAGGGCTATTGTTTCTTTTTTTTTTCTTATATGTATCCATTTCATGTATTCATAACCATGCTTATACTTATAGCTGTTATCTTATAATCGCTTGACAAAATAAAATAAATAAATAAAATAAATAAATAAATTGTTAACCTTAGGCACTGGGGTTACACAAACTCAATATTAATCTCTTGCAGGTGGAATCCCATTTTGTGAAGCTGCCCCAACTTTCCTGTCCATTGTTGTGTCTTTGTAGAAGTTCATCTCTTCAAAGCTCAACGAATCTGCCTGGATTGGCCTCACGGATGAAAATGTGGAAGGCCACTGGGCCTGGTCGGATGGTTCCAGATTAATAATACAGTGAGTCTCCAGGATAGGATCATTTGAAGTCTACCTCTCCAAGCCTTATTTCAAACCTGTAGCTTAATTAATTTAGACTCCAGGCAGCTCAGGTTGGCATGGGTGCTACAGAGCATGCGTAATGCTAACAGAGTTTATGCTAAACATAGAGTTTATGCATGCTTCCTGTTGTCATGCGATGCACTGTAGCCAGACAAAATCAAGAATATTACGGCTTCATACAATGGCCTGCTTTTACATAATCTGCTGAGAAAATGGGCTGAAATTCCAGCAGGCTGAACCATGAACGATCCAACCTTGCCTAATGTTGTGTGAACCCAGTTCATTTGTGCCAATTCTTGGTCCAATGCTTCAGAATGGGGAAAGGTTTTGGCCTCTGCCTTATGGTTGTCCCATGCAATTGGTCCTCTTCTCTTTTGCAAGCGAGCCCTCCAAATTCTGGCCAAAGCAGCACATTTGGGCTTGACCTTGCATCTCCAGGGATTCTGCCAACCTTCATTGTGTCAGGATTCCGGCAGTTACCCCCATTTAAAATGGTCTTGAGCCAAACTTCCAAAACTTCAAAAGGATTTATTGGGAGTTAACATGCCGGCATTGCCTGGGTGCAGCCGACTCTGAGACACATCATTCATTGTCACCCTTGACCCAGGTTTTCCCCCACCCCTCTGGGTTTATCATAATCCATATTCTCCAGTGGGACACCTCCATAGCCAAGAGTTATCAATCATGCTCTCCAGTTAGAATTTTGCAGGGCAGAAACTTCAGTCACCTAGTTACTATCTTTGAAAACATTTATGAAATGTAGTTTTGGTTTTGCAAGCTGCTGCACTGCTCCCCCCCTCCCTTTCTGTTGGCAACTCTAAAAAGATCATAGAAATATTTTATGAGTTGACTATTTAGTCCGGGAAAGTGAATGACGGGGGGGGGGGGGGGAAGGAGAGAGAGGCAGCAGTGGTGGGAGAAAAGCAGCAACTCGCCCCAGACTTCCTCCATTCCTTTTTAACTCCAATTCCACTCTAAGCTGTGATTCCTTTAAACAACTTTGTACTCCTTTGGCTGCATGTAGAAATCCAACTGTCAGTCCTGCCACAACTTGGTCCCTTAAGAAAGAATGACCCTCGACTCCATTCGGTGTGAAAGGTTTACTTTACTAAAAGGCCAAGTGGATTACAGTATAGCAAAGCCAGAACTGAAGGTCGTGTGCCAAACTTTAAATTATTTTGGGAAATGTCTCTTTAATGTTCATGGCCGCTAGTGAATGTAAAGGTTGAGCGTTATGTTGGAAGTTAAGACTCTCTCTCTTTCTTCTTAGATACTGGGCCGATGACAATCCCAATGGATCAGTTAGTGGTGGAGAAGCCGATGAAGATTGTGTTGCCCTCAAACCCTCAGGAAGTGATTTGAACTGGATCGATGCCAGTTGCCAAGAACTTAAACGATGGGTTTGTAAGGAGAATATTGAGTTTGAAAACACATACAGTTCATCAACCATGTTAACTGAAACAGGATTGAATGTGAAGAAAAAAGGAGAATGATGACTTTTAAAACCAAACTTCATTGGAATTCTATAGCAATCACAAAATAAACAGGCATCTCCAATGATTAAGAGTCTCTGGTATGATACCTATAGAGGCAAGCCACAGGCTCACAACTCACACACGCATATAATCACACAAGCAGTGTTCATACAAATATAATGCAGGAGATAGAGCTCAGACTGTTGTTTCCAGAAAAGAAATGTGGGTCAAAGTTGCCTCTTAAGTCAAGTTGCAGCCAACCACTGCACACCAGAACAACTAGACTCAAGGACAGTTTTTTCCCAAACTCCATCACTCTGCTAAACAACTAATTCCCACAACACTTTCTTTTTTTTATATAATTTTTTAATTAATTTTCAATAAACAAACATACACAAACAAAACACAAAACATGAAAACATAAAACTTATTTTTGGAAAGCGGCTTAGTCCCGGGTTACATCTTTTTGTACAGACATAAATTCGAATTCATGCTCAATTTATATACCATTTCATATCTTATTTACCATTCTACATTTTCTATATAGCTTCTCCTCTCTTTTCACTCTCTTAATTCTATTTTATTTATTTCATCTCAATTTAAATCATTATGCTTATATCTTTTGTCTGTTCTGTTTCAATTATCTATTATCTTTTCTCATTAACACAAAATTTTTCCTGTAATCACTGATTGAAGTATGACGCCTTTATATCTTTCCCCTAAATTTAACACTTAAAATAATATATAATTTTCATTCTGATTCTGCTTAGTACATTCTAAAGCTACATACTATATTTTAAAATAAGAAAGAATAATAAGTTTATAATATAATTAAAACAATAATCCATAGTAAATTAAACTCTATCGTTAAGTCTTAAGCATTTTAGAAGTCTTGTTACAATTTAGCTCTAGTCTTATAAATTCCAAGCAGCCTCCTCCAGCAAAATCTTAATATTAATTCTTTTCCTCTCCCTTCCCACTTATAGCAAAAAAAAAGTTGCTGTTTTTTCCCCAATGTTCAGAAATCTTTATTGTCCCTTTGGCTTAATTTTCCAATTTAATTACCTGCTGATGCCAAAACGGGTTGTTTCCGATTTCTCTGCTATCACCGTAAGGGAGGAGAGTGAGAAAAAACAAACTTTCCCTTTTACTTTCATTCGCCGCTTTTTCCAATCTTCTTTGGGAGCGATGTATCTTTAATGAAATTTAAATTCCAGGGTATTTCAATGTTACTTGTTATCCCGGTCAGCCAAAAACTTTCACTTCTCAGCCCACAACACTTTCAAACTATTTAGTAAGACTGTATTACTATTATTCCTCTCATCCTTCTTAGTACCTATCTCTTCCCACTGATGACTATAACCGTGTTGCTTGTATCTTTACAATTTATATTGCTTTATTTGTTTCCTAGTATGTTTTGATTGCTTATTAGTAACATATGACTATCACTGAGTGTTGTATCTTATGATTCTTGATGAATGTATTTTATTTTTTCTTATGTACACTGAGAGCATATGCACCAAAGACAAAATCCTTGAGTGCCCAATCACATTTGGCCAATAAAGAATTCTGTTCTGTTCTGTTCTGTTCTGTTCTGTTCTGTTCTACTCTACTCTACTCTACTCTACTCTACTCTACTCTACTCTACTCCATTCCATTCCATTCCATATTTTCTGTCCTATCCTATTCCATTCTATTCTAAATTATCCTCAATCAAGAGATTGACTCCCTTGCTTGGCGAGGAGTCCCATTGAATGGCTCTGCTCTGTTCTTCATTATTCTCACTAGATGTGGGAGGTTAGGATGCTGGGCCGACAATTTACAAGCCCAAGTTTAAAGCCCGAGCGCTGCTCGGAATTGGGGTGAGCTCCCACCTAGTAGTTTGAAAGTGTATAAACCCAAGTAGATAAATAGATTCTACTTTGGTGGGCTCATTAATTGGGACATGCACAGAACCCCTAACTGGATGTTCCTTGGGCAATGGTGATATTCCTCCATGCATGGCGTGGCCAACATAAGTGAGACTTAACTGTCTTGACCGTTTGTAAATCAAGGTGGTGACATTAGGTGATGGATTTGGAGTGAGCGTGGGATTCAAATTGTTTTACCACTGGTTTGGTGGGCGTGGCTTGGTGGGCGTGTTTTGCCTAATGCCAGTGCACAGCTTTCCCTCCACCAGCTGAGGCCTGCAGCGCCAATCAACTGAGATGATGAAGACGAGAAAAGCGCAGGGGTAGGTGGGAAGGCCAATCCTGCAACTTTTCTCTTCTTTCTCCTCTTAGCTGATAGTCGGAGGATTTTTTTTAAACTACCGGTTCAGTTGAACCAGTCTGAACCGGTAACATGCCACCACTGAGAGTGAGGGTTTTTTCATATCTTGAGAGGATTTCCCTTAGCTTTAATTAAGTCACTGGCATTTGCTCTACAGGAGGCTGTCCTTGAAAAGTATCTGGAAACTTCAGCTGGTGCAAAAATGCAGCCACATGGGCAACTTTAAGTGTCCAAACAAGGACGCATGTCTGTATGTGACAGCTTTCCTTCTCAAGCTGCATTGGGTGCTGGTTTGCTACCACGCGTATCTGTGGAGATTCTCAATCATCCAGGTTGCCCCAAAGGTGCTTTTTCAAAAGGCAACTGGACTTTCTTCACTTTTTCCTTAAAAATGTTTCGCTACTCATCCAAGAAGCTGCTTCTGTTCTGACTGAATGGTGGGGGGAAGGAAGGAATGTTGCTTCCAGGTCCAATTTAAAGTGTTGGCGGGAACCAGGGATGGCTTTCAAAAATGTCAGCCATAGGTTCTCTGCCTGGTTGCTGGGTGGGCATGGCCATAGTGGGCGTGGCCTAGTCAGCTTCCTGCACCATGGTGGGGGGGGCATTTTCACCTTGCCCAGGCTCCAGACAGCCCTTCCAAGGCTCCGGAGGCCCTCCGAAGGCCTGAAACGGGCCAACTTCCGGACTTCGGGAACTTCCAGAAGGCCCCATTTTTCACCCTCCCCCAGTCTTTGCGCACTTACCTCGCATCCAAAACGGGCTGCATGGAGACTCCTGGGAGGGGAGGGGTGGTCAGGGCCAGCCAGGAGTAGGATTTGGCAGTTCACCAAAGCAGCCATAATGTTAGCAATGGGTCCGTCCGAACCCGGTCCAACCCTTAGCAGCCCATGCCTGGGTGTGACTCATGGCATGGGGCCAGGCTACCTACAGAGCCAGCTTCATCCTATCCCATCGGCTATCCTAGCCGGCCACATAGGGAAGGTATGTTGCAGATCAGTTAAAGCATAACAATGGTCAGGCTCCAGGATGACAGCCCTCACCAGCATTGTTCCTGACTGTGGAATAGGGGAGGCAGGCCCCCCCCACCCTCCTGGCCTTCCAGAAAGGAGACAAAAACGGCTCCGCTGACTTGCATAGGGACCCCGCCCCACCCCTCCTCAATGCATGCAGTCATGGGGCTGTTTAGGGCCTGAAAGCCCCACCTTTGCCTCTATTTATTCATTTTTAACAGAGTTTAATTCTCCTTGTCTCCTTCCAAAACGTTCATTTTGAAGTGTTAACTTTGGGGACACTTTTTCTATTTTATGTTTTGATAAATATTTCAAACAGAATAACAGCATTGGAAGGAACCGCGGAGCTCATCTAGTCTGACCCCCTGCTCAGTCAGGAGAGTCTATCCCATTCCAGATGAGCGGCCTTGGAGAATAGGTTGTCCCACTCCTCTCCGTGGCAGACCCTCAGATATTGGAAGACTGCTTTCTAACCAGGTGCCTTTAACCCCTAGACAGAACTGGCTCTCCGTTTTTGTTATTTCTCTCCTCCTCTTTTAGGGCATCGGGCTGTTTCACGTCACCTGTTCTGTCTAGTAAACATTTCAGAATCATTAGGACACATTATTTCTGTCCCCCACAGCATCGCATTCAGAGGAACGGCATTGACCTGCCCACCGAGCAGCCTTTCAACAGAGCCCTTGACAACCAGCCTGTACTTGGACAGTGGCAGTGTTAAGGCATTGAGATTTAAGAGCTGGCCAGCTGTAAAGCTGATGCAATGGAAGGCTGGTGCAATGAAGATGAATCAACATTGGTATTGCTGTTTTTAGACTAAGAAGGGGTCCACAGAAGTTTTACCACTTTAAGAGGTGCTTATATAAGGCAGCCATTAGAGGACGTATTCTCCTTGTGTCCTGTATCCATTGCAGAGTTCTTCATGTAGAGTTAAGAAGATTGATTGCTTGTCAGGTATTTGCCTACCAGGTATATTTCTGTATATGTCTTGTATATAAACCACTGTGAAATGTCTGTCTCTGTGTGCTGTGTTTTGCTCTTGGATTGTCTCATAATAGTAGTCATGCTGCAAACACTCTGACAGGCAGTGTCCTGAGGTCATGTGAGGACCATTGATGACCTTCCCAGACAGTTTCTGACAAGCATGAGCAGTGGGAGAAGTCAGATTTGCTTAATGACCATGTGACTCACTTAACACGGCAGTGATTGGCTTAACACCTGGGGTGGGGGAAACACTGTAAAATCAGATGCGACTCACTTAACCAACCCCTTGGCCACAATTGTGGTCATAAGTGGAGGACTCTCTGTAAAATGCTCAAGGGTCAGTGTCACAATGGCACAGGACTAAATTTCTCACCTCTTGCCTTCCTTTCATCACCTTCCTCTCTATTCATTTCTTCTTCCTTCCTCGATTAGTTTGGCCACCTGATCCTCATTTGTCCCCTTCATGTGACCAGATCTCCTCTGACTTAATTCCATATTCCACATTTTTGTATTCAGTCCACGTTCATTCATGTTTCCCTCTCTCCTTTTACCATACACTTCCTAAGTTCCCACTGCGTTCAGTATGCTTGTCTGTTTTCCTGAGCACACTCAGCTCAACTTCTGTGTCAAAAAGTGGGAGAATCACACACACAGAGCCAGCCGTGGACAGTGAAATCCACATGTGAAGAGTTCAATTAGATATTTTATTGCTCAAGTGCAGGAATCTCCACAGACTGGCGGTTTGCACCTGGGGCCAGACTAGATAATGTTCAACGGCATTCAAAGAGGATCAGATTCCATCCTCTTGTGCTCATGCAGAGATTCCAGATTAATCGCCCACTTGACTCCTTCCCCTGTCTTGGCCAATCGCTCGCCAATAAACAGGCATCCTTACACCTTTCAAGAAAGAAGAGGAAGGTACATACAAAGAGGGCAGATTGTACATTTGAGTCCAGGAAACCAGAATTCCCTAAGCTATTTGTGTGACTTCTTGGTAGCTCATCTGCTGTGTCTTCACAAGGACATCCTTGGTTAGATCTTCATCAGGAGATGCTTTGGGTCAATTTTGATTATGTTAGAAGTTTTCTAGTCCAACCTCCTGCTCAGGCAGGAAATCCTGAACCATTTCAGACAAAAGGAGGGAAGTAAGCAGTGGTTCAATCTTAGGCCCAGTACTCTTCAAGATCTTCACAAATGACTTAGATGAGGGAATAGAAGAAGAACTCATCAAATTTGCAGATGACACTAGGCTGGCAGGAATAGCCAGCACCCCAGAAGACAAGGTCAGGATTCAAAAAGATCTTTGCAGACTTGAACAATGGGCCCTCTTAGTCAGGAAAGAAACCAAAGATACAAAGTAGAGATTAGGTGAAACCTGGCTCAAAAACAGTAACTGTGAGAGGGACCTTGGGCTCCTAGTGGATGATCACCTAAACATGAGCCAGCTGTGTGCAGCAACGGCCAATAAAAAGCTAATACAATCCCTGGTTGTATAAATAGAGGCATAGAATCAAAATCATATGAAGTATTAAGACTGCTTTATAAAAGGCCACACTTGGAATCCTGCATCCAGTTTTGGTCACACATTACAAAAAAGATGTTGAGACTTTGGAAAAAGTGCAAGGGAGAGCGACTACGATGATTAAGAGCCCTGGAGACTAAAACATATGAAGAATGGCTGCAGGAATAGGTATGGCTAGTCTAGAGAAAAGGAAGTTTAGTGATGAGATGATAGCAGTGTTCCAATATTTGAGGGGCTGCCCCAAAGAAGAGGGGAGTCCACCTATTTTCCAAATCAGCAGAGAGCAGGACAAGAAACAATGGATGGAAACTAATCAAGGAGAGAAGCAACCTGGAATTATGGAGGGATTTCCTGCCATTGAGAACAATTAACCAGTGGAACAGCTTGCCACCAGAAGTTGTGGATGCTCCATCACTGGAGGTTTTTAAGAAGAGATTGAACAACCATTGAAATGGTATTATAGGGTTTCCTGCCTTAGCTGCAGGTTGGACTAGAAGACCTCCAGCCCTATTTTGACTAACCTCTCTTTCTGTCTCCCATCTATAACCTCATACACATATATTTATGTGCCTCCCATCAGCTGCCCTCTGCTGAACTTAGAAACTTTAGCATTGTTAGGGATAACATTGTTTACCCTAACTGGTTTGGGTAAAAATAATAAATAAGTTATCATGGTTTGTTGGTTAAAGAGTGTGTAACTTTAACTACAAGAATGTAATTAAGGGTGTGGTTGTAAAAGCACCATAAAAGAAGCAAGTCAATTGCAGCTCTCTCTCTCTGGCTTAATGATCCCTAATTACTGGATGGATTGATGACTGCGTTTTTCCTTACTGGAACGGAGGAGAGAAAGGAGTGTTGATTTCTCAACGGAGAGAAGAAATAATACGGACTGATTTATTGTAAGTGAACTGACATTGGCTATTCAACACGGATTTTGCAAATTGAGTATTCCCGACTGGACTGACTGAAATGATACATGACTAATGGACCGTTTATTTTGACTATGCTATATTTCCTAATGGAATAAACTATATTTTTGATAGCACAAGCGTATCTGTTTTTTACTGCGTGTTAACTAAAATACAAACTTATCTCACACATTTACCTGTCTGCCTATCTGACTACGCTACACATTCTGTTTAGTTTGTTTTCCTTAACACTCGTTGGGGAATTCAGGCTTAACAAGCATGTCCCTTACTTTTTGATTTCTATGGAAGCATGATTAAAAAT
The DNA here is from genome assembly GCF_900518725.1 of Notechis scutatus. The sequence continues at coordinate 41,075 of NW_020717520.1, read as the reverse complement.
GGAAACCTGCCATGAAATAAAGAGGAGTTTTTTTTAAAAAAAAAAAAATCCCAGACCAAAAGCAGTGACTGTACTAATGTTTTTCCATGTGTGGACTGCTGAGAATGTTAGGTTAAACAAATATTGAGTGGGTGGGTTCTGGAACGTTTGGCATCAAAGGGGAAGTGGGTGGCACCAGTCAGAGTGATGCTGCAGTAAGAAGGTGAAGAAATTGAGGTAAGCTAAATATACCACCGTGTATCCTCATAAGGGACGCAGTGGCTTGGTGGCTAAGGTGCTGAGCTTGTTGACCAGAAAGGTCAGCAGTTTGGCGGTTCGAATCCCCAGCGCCGCATAATGGAGTGAGCTCCTGTTCCTTGTTCCAGCTTCTGCCAACCTAGCAGTTCGAAAGCATTTTAAAAATGCAAGTAGAAAAATAGGGACCCCTTTGGTGAGAAGGGAACAGCGTTTCGTGCACCTTCGGCATTTAGTCATGCTGACCACACGACTAGTCATGCTGACCACACGACCACAGAGACATCTTTGGACAGTGCTGGCTCTTCGGCTTTGTAATGGAGATGAGCACCGCCTGCTAGAGCTGGAAATGACTAGCACGTATGTACAAGGGGAACCTTTACCTGTTCTGACCCAAGCCTACACAAACTGTGTAAAAAAGCAAACCTTTTTAAATGAAACGCTGGGAATTCAATGCACTCCCAAGCCAAGAGACATTTAAACTTAATTGTTCGATTAGGTTTAAAGCAAGCCCTTTCAAGGTTGCAGAAGGCTGCCAAGAACAGAAGACTAATTACTGATTAAATATCCACCGATAGAAGTTTCAAAAACAAACCGGAGTAAGCAGGGCTTCAATGCGGACAATGAGTCTAAAGAACTTCTTTGCTTCCTGCAAAAAACACATCCCCGAGGGCTGGTTTTTATCCCTTGTGGGAGGGGCCATCACCTTCCAGCCTTACTCCTGAGTTGCCCTTGCTGCTTCAGCTGCTCTTTCCTTCGAGCAGCCCTGCATGCACGTGCACTGGGCACAGGCTCCTCGGGGTCCTCTGCGTCACTGCTGCCAGATTCCACAAGCTCCAAAGGCAGCACCACACTCTCCAATAGTCCTGGCCCCACCCCTGCATCACATGCAGGCCCCTTGTCTGAGTCCTCGCTATCAGAGGCCTCTGCTGTCTGCACCTGCTGCCGGCGAACCACTATATTACCTTTAAGATGTATTTAGAATAACAGAGTTGGAAGAGACCTTGGTGTCAGCCTGGGAAGCCATTTTTCTTCTCAAGCTTCTAGGCTGCCACCTTTAGTGCCTGGGAATTTGGGAGTGGGGTTTTAAGGAGCAGTGGATGATTATCCACAACAACATTCTTTTCTAGGAGAGTCAAGGACATTTCACCCTGCACCTGGAGGGGAGTAACTGGGGATAGTCTCCGGATGGGAGAAAGGCATGATTGGGCTGATGAAGGCAGGGGATCGATCTTTGATTTTCTTTTGGGGAAGGGAAAACCCAGAACTCTCAGATTTGGGTTTTCCCAGATGTGCCAATATGACATCTCTAATAAAGTGGAACTTTGAGAAGATGATTGTCTCAGAGTTGCCTGTCTTGGAGGTTGTTACTTGGAACACTGACACTTGAAGGCCTTCTAGTACGACGCTCTGCTCAGGCAGGAAACCCTATTGTCAGGATTCTGGCAGTTACCCCAATGAAATCATGAGTCTCGAGCCAAACTTCCAAAACTTCAAAAGGATTTATTGGGAGTTAACATGTCGGCATGACCTGGATGTAGCAGATTCTGAGACACATAATTCACCGTCACCCTTGACCCTGGTTTTTCCCCCACCCCTCTGGGTGTATCATCATTCATATTCTCTAATGAAACATGTCCATATCCAAGAGTCATCAATCATGTTCTCCAATTAGAGATTTGCGCAGCAGGAACTTCAGTCGCCTAGTTACAATCTCTGAAAAATATGAATGGAATGCACTTACAATTCCAAACTGCTGCACTGCTCTTCCTAACTCCTTTCCCCCCCTTCTGTTGACAACTACAAAATGGGCATAGAAATGTTTTATTTTACCTATATCATTTCAGACAAATGGTTATCCAATCTCTTTTTAAAAACTTCTCGTGTTGCAGCATTTGCAACTTCTGGAAGCCAGTTGTTCCACTGATTAATGGTTGTAACTGTCAGGAAATTTCTCCTTAGATATCTTGCCTTTGCGCAGAGGAAATACAATGGCATAATGGAGGACAGTGGGGAATCCAATGAAGATTTTGACACCAAAGGTCTGTCGTTGCCCAACGTTGTTGCGTGAAGGAAGAATAAAGAGGGTGGAGTGAGAGGAAAGGAGAAACCATGTCCTGGGATCTCAGTCTTCAGTGAAGATCAAAGTGAGGCTGATGTGTCTCAGAGTATTACTCTGCTTTAAGGTCACCACTCTGAACATGTGCAGAGGTCCGTGCCAGCCTGGGAAACAAATGACTGAGGGGTCCTTGGAGCTGTCTGGGCTTGGTTGCTTTCTTGCAAATGTTTCATTACCCAACTATGTAACATCATCAGGGCTGGTATGGAGTGAAGTTTGCTTTCAATTTATATACTATAATTACTACTATTTATATGTACAATTGCTACTAACCTGCCTTCAATCGAGGACCTGTATACTGCCCGAGTCAAAAAGAGGGCTGTGAAAATATTTACAGTCCCCCTCATATCCTGGACATAAACATGTTTCAATTCCTACCCTCAAAACGACACTATAGAGCACTGCACACCAGAACAACTAGACACAAGGACTGTTTTTTCCCCTGAAGGCCATCATTCTGCTAAACAAATAATTCCCTCAACACTGTCCAACTATTTACAAAGTCTGCATTACTATCACTATTATTCTTCTCATCACTCCTTATCACCCATCCTCTCCCACTTGTGACTGTATGACTGTAACTTGGTCGCTTGTATCCTTACGATTTATATTGACCGTTTCCTAGTATGATTTGATTGCTTATTGTACCCTATGACTATCATTAAGTGTTATACCTTATGATTCTTGTCTCTATATGAATGTATCTTCTTTTTATATACACTGAGAGCATATGCACCAAAGACAAATTCCTTGTGTGTCTAATCACACTTGGCCAATAAAGCATTCATTCATTCATTCATTCATTCATTCATTCATTCATTCATTCATTCATTCATTCATACATACATACATACATACATACATACATACATACACACATACATGTCACACAGTTGTGGGATTCAAGTAATTTAACAACCGGTTCTCTGCCCTAATGTTTTTTTCGAACAACCAGTTCACCAAACTTCTCAGAAACTTAACAATCGATTCTCCCAAAGTGGTGCAAACTGGCTGAATCCCACCACTGAACTAGAGGCTTGCTAGTCCCATCAAAACTGACAGGGAAATCCTCTAAAACACTGGTTCTCAATCTGTGGTCAGCAGATCCTCAGGGGTGCGTGATGTCATCATGGGGTGTCCGCAAAAACTTGAAGAAAGGTTATGATTTAAATCTAGAGTTAAGTCTTGGGGGTCTGTTGCCATGGTTCGTGGCCACGAAAGGTATTTAAAGAGGGTCTGTGATGAAGAAAAGATTAAGAACCACTACTGTAGAATATAAATTGAGAACAAACTCACTCCCTAATAGCACTGATGATGTTACCTAGTAGGGTCATGAAGTCTGCAAGAAAACAAGCAAGCCCAGAGAGTTCCAAGGTTCCAATAATAATCCTCCTCCTCCTCCTCTCCTCCTCCTGCAAGCCCCACTCCCTTCTAGCACTGATGAGATTACTAGTTGGGTTATGAAATGTCTGCAAGAAAACAACCAAGCTCAGAGAGCACCAAGGACCCCGACAACCCTTCCTTCCTTCCCTTCCTTTCCTTTATTCCTTCTCCTTTCTCTTCCTCCTCCTCCTCCAATCCCACTCCCTTCTAACACTGATGCTATTACCTAGTTGGGTCATGAAATGCCTACAAGGAAATCACCAAGTTCAGAGAGACCCAAGGATCTGCTGTTCCTCCTCCTCCTCCTCCTCCTCCTCCTCCTCCACCCCCACTCCCTTCTAGCTCTGATGCTGTAACCTAGTTGGGTCATGAAATGTCTGGAAGAAAACTATTGAGTTCAGAGAGCATCAACGACTGCACAGTTCAACCCTGAGCTACAGATATTCTCATCAGCACTGATGATTGGGTAATAAAATATCGACAAGAAAACCACCAAGTTCAGGAAAGTCCAAGGATCACACACTCCTCCTCCTCCTCCTCCTCTCCTGCACTCTGCAAACCCCACTCCCTTCTAGCACTGACAATATCACCTAGTTGGGTAAGGAAATATCTACAAGAAAGGAATCGAGCTCAGAGAGCACCAAAGACCACTATTTCAACCCTAGGCTACAAATATTCCCTCCTATCTGACCCAAGCCAGTAGATGATCTTAGCCAGCAGATGTTGTAAAACTTTTGTAAAACAGTTGCAGAAACAGAAAAGTTCTGCATCACAGAATTTTGCTGAACCTAGTAAAAACAAAGCTTCCTCATTAAGGCCGCCTGCTGGATGAACCTTTAGGCAGACATTGTGCTTTTTTTGGGATAGGATTCTCGGGTGACGCATTAGGCTGGGGTCGACCCCGTTTGACATATTGGAGGTCAATTGGTTTTCTGTCTTCTTCTAGGTCCAGATCTAGGCCCAGCTCCAGCGAAAGATGCACCCGGTAAGTACAAACCCAAAAATCCATGCTGTAAGTCAAGGTTTTTTTGGTGTGTGTGTGTGTGTGTGTGTGTGTGTGTGCAACCTGTTCTTAAAGAAAGGTAGAAAAGTGACGTCAGAAAAGGACCTGGTGTCCATCAAGTCTGTCTTTTGATTTGGCTTGTTTTTTGTATTCTTTTTAATTGACCCATTATTGTTTTGTAATTGTTATTTTCATTTTTTTTAAAAAAATTCCACTTTGTTGGATGGTAGACCTGGGTTTATTCCAAGCATATTGAAGCTCAATTACTTATCTGCAGAAGGCAACTAATAGTACTTAAAATTCCTCCTCCTCCTCTTCCTCCTCCTCCTCTTCCTTCTCTTCCTCCTCCTCCCTCCTCCTCCTCCTCTTCTTCTTCTTCTTCTCCTTCCTCCTCCTCTACCTTCCTCCTCCTCTTCTTCCTCCTCCTTCCTCCTCCTCCTTCCTCCTCTTCCTCCTCCTCCTCCTCTTCCTCCTCCTCTCCTTCCTCCTCCTCTACCTTCCTCCTCCTCCTCTTCCTTCTCTTCCTCCTCCTTCCTCCTCCTCCTTCCTCCTCTTCCCCCTCTTCTCCTTCCTCCTCCTCTACCTTCTTCCTCCTCCTCTTCCTCTTCCTCCTCTTCCTCATTCTTCCTCCTCCTCCTTCCTCCTCTCCCCCTCCTCAAACCCCACTCCCTTCTAGCAGTGATGCTGCTACCTAGTTGTGTAATGACATCTCCACAAGAAACTATTCAGCTCAGAGAACATCAGCTACAAATATTCTCATCAGCACCCATGATGTTACCTAGTTTGGGTAATGAAACATTTGCAAGAAAACAACCAAGTCCTCCTGGTCCTGGTCTTCCACCACCTCCTCCTCCTCGACTGTTTTGACACTGCTTTTTTGAGATAGGATTCCTGGGGCCGATCCAGTGGTGGGATTCAATTTTTTTTACTACCGGTTCTGTAGGCATGGCTTTGTGGGTGTGGTGTGGCTTGGTAGACGTGGCAGGGGAAGGATATACTGCAAAATCCCCCTTCCCTCCTCACCCCACTAACCTACTTTCCAGCTCCGTTCTCCTGTGCAGGGCAACCAAAGAAGAGCCGGCTGATCAGCTGGGACTTGGGAGGCAGAGAAGAGATGGGGTTGGCAGGGACAGTCAGAGGTGGGATTTGCTGGTTCTCCAAACTACTCAAAATTTCCACTTCCGCTTCTCCAGAACTGGTCAGAACCTGCTGAATATACCACCTCTGGGCTGATCCCATTTGACATATTGGAGGTCAGTTGGTCTTCTGTCTTTTTCTAGGTCCAGTTCAAGGCCCAGCTCCAGCGAAAGATGCACCAGGTAAGCACGCATCCAAAAACCCCGGCTGTAGGTCAGGTTGAGGGGAGGGCAACTTGTTCTTCACGAAACATACAAAAGTGAGATAGAAAAATACCTAGTGCTTCATGCATGAAACTGGGGCTGATCCCCCCCCC
>NW_020717520.1:9165-34483 GCF_900518725.1 Notechis scutatus | reverse complement strand
TTCCTCTTGGCTTCTAGGTGCTGACTAAGAAAGGATTTTTCGAAATGACCATCAGAGCATTCGTATTTCCTATATTATTATTAACATGCTCTGATGCTAAGGAATTCTACTCTCCTTCCCCCCTGAAAAGAAATCTCTTCCAAATGCCAAACACAAGCAGAGGAGAGGAGTTTCAGTTTCAGTTTCACAGCACCAAGCAGCTTTAGGACAGAACAGTTGAGCGAAGTCCCGCTCAGGCTCCCTGCTGTCTCCTTCTTGCTCACACAGCAAATACTGCTTCAGTTTCCAAGCAGCCGTCAACTCTCTCACACACTGACAGACGCTAGCCAGATGAATAACAATGGATGCTAGCAGGCAGAGGCACAATTTTTCCCCCTTATTTTCCTCCCTAAAAACTGAGCCTGACCACATAGTTTCATAGCGAAGCGCAGGTATGGAGCTAGTTTGATATATTAAAAATCAATTTGTTTTTTATTTATTTATTTATTTGATTTATTTATTTGATTTGCCAATTGTTTACAAGATAATAAGTGTTTTCTGCAAGGATCAGTCAAGCTCAGAGCGTTCCAAGGATCCCAACATCCCCTTCCTCCTCCTCCTCTTCTCCTGAACCCCACTCCCTTCTAGCAATGATGATGTTACCTATTTGGGTCATGAAATGTCTGCAAGAAAGCAACTCAGCTCTCAGAGCACCAAGGACCTTCTCATTTCAACCCTGATCTGCAAATATTTTGCTTTATTGGAAGCTAAGAAGTTGCTGTGCTGGTTTGAATCCCTAAAAACTGTTTCCCCTCCCTTAACCCTTTGTCAGAGTGAAACAGAGGCATCCAATTGGGATTAGAATGGTGCCCATGAGGTGGAACCGCTTACTTTTTTAAAAAATGGATGTTGCTGTGCTGCTCGTTGTGACACAGACGAATCGTGCAAATTCCAGGAGTGTAAAGGAAATGACTACAAATAGTATTGGACTTAACAGATAACAGATAATCAGAGTTGGAAGGGACCTTGTAGGTCATCTAGTCCAGTGGTGGCCAGCCAGTGGGTTGGGGACCACTGATGGTCCGCAGGAAAATTGTGGTGGTCCGCAGAGAAATGTCACCCCCAAAGCAATTAATCCAGGCTGTGCGGGAACACAAGGCTGTGCATCCCACATGGCCTGCGGGAACACAAGGCTTGCATTTTTTGCATTGCAAACAACATGAAGTAGTGACGGGAGGGTGGAAAGGGTGGAGGGGGGAAACTTGCCCCACGCACCTCGCTTGGCCACCAGGCTGCTTCTTTCCGATTCTTTCTTCTGCTGTTTTTGGCTGCACGCAAAGAAAGCAGGAAAAGTCTTTCTTTCCCTCCGCCAGAAATGAGTCTTTGGGACCTTGCAAGGCCTCCTACTCCAAGAGGCTGTGCCGGTGTGACAAGTCTCACAAAGACTCATTTCTGGAGGAGTTTGGGGGAAAGAAAGAAAGACTTCTGCTGCTTCTGCTGCTTTCCTTGCACGATCTCAGATAAAAAATGATCGATCGGTAGGAAAACGGGGTGGGGAATTTTCCTGCAGACTTTGTTGGGGATTTTCCCAGGGTCTCTGGTCTGTGGGATTTAAAATTATGAGTTTGGTGGTCCCTGGGGTCCAAAAGGTGGGCGACCCCTGATTGAGCCCAAGCAGGAGACCCTACACCATTTCTGACAGATGGCAGTCCAATCTCTTCTTGAAAGCCTCCATTAATGACGCTCCCACAACTTCCGAAGGCAACTTCTGTTCCATTAGTTGATTGTTCTCACTGTCAGAAAGTTTCTCCTTATTTCCAGGTTAAATCTCTCCTTGTTCAGCTTCCATCCATTATTCTTTTTCTGGCCTTTGGGTGCTTTGGAAAATAGCTTGACCCCCTTTCTCCTCTCTGTGGCAGCCCCTCAAATATTGGAATACTGTTATCCTGTCTCCGCTGGTCCTTCTCTTCCCTAGACTAGGCAAGCCCAGTTCCTGTAATCATTCTTCATATGTTTAGTCTCCGGTCCCCTAATCATCCTGGTTGCTCTTCTCTGCACTTTTTCTAGAACCTCAACATCTTTTTTATAATGTGGTGACCAAAACTGGATGCAGTACTCTAAGTGTGGCCTTACTAAGGCTTATGATCGGTCATTGGAAGTTACAACAAAGCTACTTATGACTCACTGTGTCATGCCCCTGTTGGAGATTGACTCTGAGGGAGAGGAGGAACAGCTGACAGGGAGTGAAAGTGTGGCTCCAGAGGTTGTGGAGGAGGCTGTGGAAGGGCAGAGGCCAGCTGGGCAGTCAGAGGAAAACCCAGACCCATCCCCTCTCCATCCTAGGGCATGCAGAGAGGAGAGGATAAGGGAGAGAAGTGAATGGTGTGGTCTACGGGAGAGGAAAAGGCCTTGAACCTTTTCATGGGCTGCAGCTGTGAGAACTGGTTAAAAGGACCGACATGCGTACTGGCCAGTGCTGGAAACAAAGCGTGGAAATATCTCTAGTCTGTCATTCCTCTCTGAGTTTGGCATCCTTCCCAGTGTGTGTTCTGATATTTGTGGGCGTCTTCAAGCCCTTATCTTGCCTGGTTCCCTTAAATGCTTCAGTGTGGTTTGTGTTGTTTTTACTCTTTATAATTTATAGGCATTTTTAGTTTAAACGGCATTTCCTCCTTTTCGTAACTGCTTGTGGGGGAGTTTTTTGTCTCTAGTCAAGGATATTTGGAGCTTTGAAGCAAAGTGAAAGAATAAAAGGGGCTTCACCTGTTTTTGTGACTGTGTTTATTTTGTATCCCACCCTGGGTCATCACACACTTCTTTTTTTTTTGGAAATATTTTCAATTGTTTTAAATCATACATTTCCTTTCTACGTCAAGCAGTGTGCTCTCTAGGTGTCCAAGATGCTAACGTACAAACATTCAAACATCGTCATCTTCATTATGATCGTATATAAACAAATATACAGTAATATATAAACAAATATGACAACATCAATCATATTATAACATATATTATCTTCCATTATATTATCGATTATATAACTGTCAGAAATGTTTACTTCTGTTTTTCTTTCTCCCATAGACCATATTTCACCTAATTCCATTCCTCTAACCTCAATATCTGTCATTTAACCATTTATAAAATAGTTTCCATGTTATGAAGTAGTCCGAATCTTCTTTTCTCTTAATTCTTAGAGTTAATATATCCATCTCTGCACATTCTAGAATTTTTATTTTATTTTATTATGATATTGTCTTTAGGGATTTCTGGGGTTTTCCAACCTTGTGCATATGCAGTCCTAGCTGCTGTTAGAATGTGTAGAACCAAATATGTCTTACCCTTGTTGTAATTTTCTGGAATCATGCCCAACAAAAATGTCTCAGGTTTCAGATCTCTTTGCTGTCATCATAGTTTCCAGCCATGTGTGTATTTTTCTTCTAGTATTTTTTGGGTTTGGGGCATGTCACTTCTAAAGTTCTGAAACCTCATAGTCGTGTGATTGCATTTCAGGCCCTCAGCAACCAGCCCTTGTTTTATGGCCATTTGCAATGGTCACATGGCCAGATTTATGACGCTTTTGTTTTTTGTTGTAAAAGAAGGGTCTTCAAACTTGGCAAGTTTAAGACTTGTGGACTTCAACTCCCAGAATTCCTGAGCTAATATGACTGGAGGAGGAATTCTGGGAATTGAAGTCCACAAAGTCTTAAAGCTCTCAAGTTTGAAGACCCCTGGTCTATTATCTGTCTGTCTGTCTATCATCTCCCCATCCATCCATCCATCTATCATCTATCACAAGAGTCTTCAAACTTGGCAAGTTTAAGGCTTGTGGACTTCAACTCCCAGAATTCCTGAGCTATCATAGCTGGAGGAGAAATTCTGGGAGTTGAAGTCCACAAGTCTTAAAGCTCTCAAGTTTGAAGACCCTTGATCTGTTATCTGTCTGTCTGTCTGTCTATCGTCTCCCTATCCATCCATCCATCATCTATCACAAGGGTCTTCAAACTTGGCAAGTTTAAGGCTTGTGGACTTCAACTCCCAGAATTCCTCCTCCAGTCATGTTAGCTCAGGAATTCTGGGAGTTGAAGTCTACAAGTCTTAAAGCTCTCAGGTTTGAAGACCCTTGTTGTAAAACAATATCTTTATGGCTTTGTAAAATGTCACTGGGGCAGGGTGGGAGCCGACTGAAATGCTGGTGGGGTTGTTGTTTTGCGTGTTTGCCTGGGGGATAAACAAAACACTCTTTTCTTCTTATGCTTCTAGGAAAATCAACTTTTGATACCAAAACAGCTGTTATTCTCTGGTCTTCCACAGTCATGTTTGTTGCTTCTGCCATCTTGTGTACTCTGTGTAAGTTCAACGCTGTGACACAGAAAAAAAAATCCACTCCAGAGCAGGTTTTCCTAACCGACTGCCTTTCAGTGTATTGGAATATGTTCTCCATCACCCCCAGCTTGGGACAGGCAACTTCAGAATAGTTTTTGCCAGTCTTTTCTTCAATGGGAAAAAGGACCAGCCTTGGTTAAGCCTTTTGGTTCAAAACAACAGAATAACAGAGTTAGAAGGGACCTTGGAGGTCTTCTAGTCCAACCCCCTGTTCAAACAAGAGACCCCAGACCATTCCAGACAAGTTATGCTAACTAATTGTTCCTTATGGAACAATTTCTAAAGGACTTTTGTTCGTTTCTTTCTTCTTTTACTTATATAGGGCTATGATTTCCCACCCTTTAGCCTCAAAAAAAGCTTAGATTCTAACAGTTGGATCTTGGTGATTATTGTGAGCTTTTCAACAAAATTTAATGATGAGAAAAGTAAGGTTCGACATTTAGGCAAGAAAAACCAAATGCATACAGTAGATATAGAATAGGTGGTACCTGGCTCACCAACAGTAACTGCGAAAAGGATATTGGAGTCCTAGTGAACAATATCTTAAATATGAGCCAGCCATGTAGTGCGGCCACCAAAAAAGCCAACAGAGTCCTAGTAGAGAGAGATAGAATCAAGACCATGTTAGTAACACTTTACAATGCCCTGGTAAGGCCACACTTGGAATACTGCATCCAGTTTTGGTCGCCATGGTGTAAAAAAGATGTTGAGACTCTAGAACAGGGGTGTCCAACTCCACCTTGTCACGGCGGCATCACGTGACGTATCAGGACTTTCCAGGCATGGGCATGGCCAGCACATGACGCATCTGGCCCATGGGCTGGAAGTTTGACAGCCCTACTCTAGGACAGGGGTCACCAATCTTTTGGACATCTGGGACCACCAAACTCATAATTTTAAATCCCGTGGACCAGAGGCCCTGGGAAAATCCCCCCAAAAGTCTGCAGGAAAATTCCCCACCCCATTTTCCTACCAATCGATCATTCTTTATTTGGGATCGCAGGATACCGTCTCCAGCTCCGTTCTCAGGGAGAGAGAGAGAGAGAGAGAGAGAGACTTTTGGCTTCATGCAAGGAAAGCAGCAGAAGCAGCAGAACTCTTTCTTTCTCTCCCCCAAACTCCACCAGAAATGAATCTTTGTGAGACTTGTCATGCTGGTGCAGCCTCTTGGAGCAGGAGGCCTTGCAGGGCCCCAAAGACTCATTTCTGGTGGAGTTTGAGGGAGAGAAAGAAAGACTTTGCTGCTTTCCTTGCGTGCAGCCAAAAGCAGAAATGGAAAGAAGCGGAAAGAAGCAGCCCATGGCCAGGCGAGGCATGTGGGGTGAGTGGGGAAAGTTCCCACTCTCCGCCCTTTCCCCCCTCCCCTCACTACCTCGTGTTGTTCGCAATGCAAGTGACGCAAGCCTTGTGTTCCCACGGGCCATGCGCAACCTGGATTAATTGCTTTGGGGGTGACATTTCTCTGTGAACCACCTAATTTTTCTCGCGGACCACCAATGGTCCCACTGGTTGGTGATCACTGCTCTAGAAAGATTGTAGAGAAGAGCAACAAAATGAGTAGGGGGCTGGTGACTAAAACCTATTAAGAACAGTTGCCGTTGGGTATGTCTAGTTTAATGAAAAGAAAGGCCGGAGGGGGGGGGGCATGATAGCAGTCTTCCAATATCTCAGGGGCTGCCCCAAAGAAAAGGGAGACAAGCTATTCCCCAAAGCACCTGAGGGCAGGACAAGAAGCAACGGGTGGAAACTAATCCAGGAGAGAAGCAACCTGGAACTAAGGATAAATTTCCTGACACTTAGAACAATTGATCCATGGAACGGCTTGCCTTCAGAAGTTGTGGATGCTCCAACACTGGAAGTTTTCAAGTTGAGACTGCAGTCTTTTATCCAGAATTGATTGGGGGCGGTGGGGTTGGACTGGAAGATCTCCAACGCCCCTTCCAACTCTGTTACTACATTGTAGGTGCCCAGAAAAATTGTCAACTGGAATCAAACACCCAACCCTGCAGCTTACTAAGAGTCACATATTGCCTACAGGAAGCGCAGAGTCCTAGCTGAGACATAAAATGTCTTCATTTCTGCCCTTGGATTTCTGCTTCTGGATTAAGTGATCAGGCACTGGGTTTTTTGCACATGTCCTGTATTCCTCTTGATGTCTATGGAGATTCTCAACCAATCCAGGTCAGGGTTGTCTCAAAGGTGCTTTTTCAAGAGGCAACTGGACCTTCTGGTTTTTCTTCGAAGGCATTTCGCTTCTCATTCCAAGAAGCTTCTTCATTTCATTCTTCAGCTGTATGCTGCGTGTTCCAGACAAGTTTGAGAACAAGATCTGTTATCTGTTATCAGATCATTTTTATGGTTTTTCTTTTTTTAATGGTGAAGATGCACAGTGGAGGCTTTGAGGTGGGGGTGGCTAGTTGGGAAACACAACTTCTTCAACTGTCTCCCCTCTTTCCTTTTTCTGCATTAGATTATGTCTACTTAAATAAAATCACTCAAACAATTCAATCTATGGAGACAATTCGATCGTTTCTGACCGCTCAAAATTACACTCATGAAGAAATGAATGGTAAGTGGGGCGTGATGGCCATTCTCCTTGGAGGGAGCATACTCTAACCTTTTTCCCCCACTGGAATTTTATTATTATTTAGTTTTCAAGCAATCTCAGAGATAAATCCAAGGAAGCTCTTAGAGTTTATTGCAGAAATCAGATCCAGAAAGCACACACAGATGACTGATTCAGCAGGATTCATTGACTTCTTTATATACACATAACACATGAAGTCCAATTTACAATACCAACAGCAAATTCTTCCAACGTGGTTGTTAGATCGCGGGAAAGAGAGACTGGAGACCAGTGTGACTCTTCAGCTCTTTATTTCATGTATAGATCTGTACAAGATCTTGGAGCCGCGGCAGCCCTTTTATAGGGATTTTCCGCGGCTCGCAACCAATGACTGTTGTTTGAATCTCCCGCGATCAGCTGTGCCAATCGCGGGCGATTCTTAGCGAACCAATAGCAGTAGGATAATTGAACCAATCACGTTACAGTATCTCAACCAATCAGAAGAGGTTATTTCAAGTATGCTAATATGGAACAGTGGTCGAGAGGGGAGAACAGTTTCAGTTCAGAGTTCAGAGCAGACAAGTTTCAGTTCTCAGCACAATGCTCAGAAGCTGCAGGGCCACGCCGAGGCTCCTTCAGTTTCAGTTTGTCAGCGTTCCAGGGAACCTCCATTCCAATCAGTAACTCCGAGATAAGCAGAATCTCAAAAGTACCTTTATTAGAATAGGCACATCTGTGGAATTTCGAAACTGAAAGTTTCCCGGACTCCCCAAAATGTCCCAAACTACAACCCATCCCCCTTTTTCTCATCATCACACCACATGAACCAATCCCAAAGTAAGTTCCTTTTTTCCTGTGCCACACTCTTTGACCTTGAACTAACAAAAGAATTCTATTTTGTCTACTAAGAGCTGCTCAATAAAAATCACCCCCACTCCCAGGGGTGGGATCTGACAGGGTTAACTACTGGTTCAGTGATTTATGATGTGCTTCCCTGCATGCTGCCCACGCGTGTAAATCTTTGTCACCTTGCTGCCTGGACAGCTGAGCAGCGCTGCGTGCAGGGAAGCAGCATTTGAAAAAGCACTTTCCCCCTGCTTTTTCAACCGCAGCTGTGCCTCGCACGGCAGCTGAGGTTGAAAAAGCAGGAAATAAAGGTCAGGTAAGAGCCCAGGCGGGCAGGTGGGCCAAAACAGCAGCAGACATAGAACCGGTTCTATGTCTGCTGCTCTTCAGAGGTACCAGTTCTACAGAGCCAGACAGAACCGGTAAAATTCCACCCCTGCCTCTCCCACTTTCTCAAGCTATGTGACTGCGATAAATAAGGATTCCAAAGCTGACACAGGTTCTAATTCAGCTCTCATTGGCTGACCTTGTTACCATGTCTCTGGCAGTTCATGAATATTCTGACAGAAGCCCCTTTGATAAGATAACAGAATATTAGAGTTGGAAGGGACCTCGGAGGTCTTCTAGTCCAACCCCCTGCTCTAACAGGAAACTTTATATCATTCCGAACAAATGGCTGTCCAATCTTTTCCTAAATCCCCCCCCCCCCCCAGTGATGGAACAACCACAACTTCTGGAGAGAAGCCGTTCCACTTATAAATTGTTCTTACTATAAGGAAATTCCTTTTTAGTATGGCATTAGGAGTTCTTAGTTCTCCTTTTGGTTCCTCCTGTGGGTAATGTTGAAGTAGAACTTAAATGCAAGTAACTAGATGTAGTTTGTAATCCACAGATGTGTTAAAAAATGATAGATGAACAAACGATGAAAAGAAAAATAAAATCTCAGCTGAAAAGAAAAAACACTCCCTGAACTGAGGAGGGGGAAAATGAAACATCAGCTTGTAGTTAGTGTAAAAGATTCTAGAAAAATAGTAGTTTGTAATAACACAGAAGAAGGTTTTTTTTTCCCCTTTAAAAATGTTGTCATCTTTATAGTTCATAATCCAAACTATAAATATAGCTTAATTAGCATAAATGTAGTATAAATATAAATGGATGGATGAGGGTAGAAAACCAAAGGTTGATAGAGATGTCTTCTGACCGGAACTTTTCCCAAACTGTTTAGACACAGCTGTACTGGGTGTAGCTTTTGCGTTGGTAAAAGAGCTGGAATCCACTCTCAAGGAAATGAGGGAGATAGAAGAAAGCATGGGTAAGTTACTCTGAGTAACTTACATGACTACATTACTCCTGTGCGCAGAACAACTGGAGTCAAAGGAGAAGCTAGGAAGAGACTTCATTGGATTTACATCCCTTCCCTTGTTTGCTGTTATCTGATCTGGCTTGAATAAATTGCTATTCTCATCTAGGTTCCTCTCAGTGGTGGGATTCATATGTTTTTACTACCGATTCTGTGAGTGTGGCTTGGTAGGCATGGCAGGGGAAGGATACTGTAAAATCTCCAGTCAGAGGTGGTATTTGCCGGTTCTCCGAACTACTCAAAATTTCCGCTACCGGTTCTCCAGAACTGGTCAGAACCTGCTGAATATACCACCTCTGGTTCCTCTCTTCCTCTCCAATGGTGGGATTCAAACATTTTTACTACTGGTTCTGTGGGCGTGGCTTGGCGAGCGTGGCATGGCTTGGTGGGTGTGGCAGGGGAAGGATACTGCAAAATCTCCATTCCCACCCCACTCCTGGGGGAAGGTGACTGCAAAATTTGCATCCCCTCCCCACCCCACTCACCTGCTTTCCAGCTCCGTTCTCCTGGGCAGGGCAACCAAAGGAGACCCAGCCGATCAGCTGGGACTCAATGGGAGGCAGAGAATAGATGGGGGAGGGGCCAGTCAGAGGTGGGATTTGTCGGTTCTCCAAACTGCTCAAAATTTCCGCTACTGGTTCTCCAGAACTGGTCAGAACTGGCTGAATCCCACCTCTGCTCGTTTCTCCCCTCCCCCTCCCCCTTTCCCTCCCTCTCCCCTTCCCCTTCTCCTGTCCTCCTTTCCCTCTCCCATCCTCCCCTTCCTCTCTCCCCTCTCCCTCCCTCTCCCCTTCCCCCCCTTCTCCCTCTCCTCACCTCTGTATTTCTTCCGTTATTTTAACCTAAATGATTTCTATCATATTGCCAGATTTATGTCAATACAGAAATTGGGAAAGAAAAAAAAAACCTGCACCTGATAAATCCCTTTTTTTTTCTTTTTTTTTCATTTATTTATTTTTCCCTTCTGGGATCACTCTTGGCATGGCTGAAAGAAACGATAAAGAAGAAGAAAGAATCAGGGTGGAAAGGTTTTAAAGGCCACCTCTATTATATTTCTGAATCAACCATGATATATCCTGAAGCTATTCTTGAATGTGAAGACCTGGAGTCTGTTTTGGCTCCCATACTTGACCTCGAGACAGAAGTAAGTAGAAGGTTTCCTGGTTTCCCCCCCCAACACGTGACATTTTGAGAATATTCCTGAGAGAATTGAATCGAATCAAATTGAATTGAATCCGATAACAGAGTCGGAAGGGTTTTCATGGAGTTTTTCTATATGATTTCAGACAAATGGTTATCCAATCTTTTCTTAAAAACTTCCAGTGTTGGTGTTCTATCGCCAGAACAAAGCAGACTCGAGACCGGAGTTGAATTCAGCTCTTTATTGAACTATCAGTAACTTCAACTAAAGTCGAGCCGCAGCAGCCCTTTTTATAGCGGCTGCTCGCGGCTCGCAACCAATGGCATTTATTTAAAACTCCCGCCGCTTAGGCGGCCAATCAGAACTGTTGTTACCTACCAATCGCTAGGCGGCAGTATCTGTCCAATAGAAATGCAGCATTACGAGTATGCAAAACAAGTACATAACAGTTGGAGCATTCAGAACTCCTGGAGGCACTGGTTAACTGTTCTGTCAGGAAATTTCTTCTGGCTTGTTCCTCTCCTTGGTTAGTTTCCATCCCTTGCTTCTTTTCCTGCCTTCTGGGGCTTTGGAGAATAGCTCGACTCCCTCTTCTTTGTGGCAACCCCTGAGATATTGGAAGACTGCTCTCATGTCACTCCTGGTCTTTCTTTTCATTAAACTAGAGATATCCAATTTCAGCCACCGTTCTTTATATGTTTTAGCCTCCAGCCCCCTAATCATGTTTGTTGCTCTTCTCTGCACTCTTTCCAGAATCTCAACATCTTTGTTATATCGTAGCGATCAAAACTGGATGCAGTATTCCAAGCGGGGTCTTACCAAGGCATTATAAAGTGGTATTAATGTCACGTGATCAATCAATCAGTTTATTACAGTCTTAGACCAGAGACCAGAACAAATAAAAATGCTCAGTAAATATACAATTAAAAATTCTAGTATAAAATAATGAATCTTTCTATATAAAAATGAAATAGCATTCATGCATCACCACAAAATCTCCAGAACCGTACAGCCTACAAACTTGAAATTTGGCACGTATCTTCCTCTTGGCTTCTAGATGCTCACTAAGAAAGGATTTTTTTTTTAAATAACCATCAGAGCATTAGTATTTTGTATATTATTATTAACACCCTTTGATGTTATGGAGTTCTACTCCCACTTCCCCACCTGAAAAGAAATCTGTTCCAAATGCAAAATACAAGCAAAGGAGAGGAGTTTCAGTTTCAGTTTCACAGCACCAAGCAGCTTTAGTACAGAACAGTTGAGCTAAGCCACACCCAGGTTCCTTGCTGTCTTCTTCTTTCTCACACACAAAATACTCCCTCCTTATTTTCTTCCCCAAAAACTGAGCCCGACCACATAGTTTCATAGCGAAGAAGGGGTATCGAGCTAGTAACAACTAAAATCTATAATAAAATCCAGTCTGTCAATAATACATGGACTAACTATACTAAAATTAGAATCCATAAACTGTTTGATCAGTTGTAGGTTCAATGCTAAAAGGGAAAAGAGTAAGCAGTGCAAAAGGTTTGCCACGTTTATTATATAACTATAGTGGAGAAGACACTGTTGTGGTTCACCGGCAGCCTGTGCAGACGGCAGCAGATTCAGAAAGTGGGGAAGAACAAGGACCAGTCTGGGAGTCTGAGGACAAGGACAAGGATCCTGCGTCCGATACAGAGATAGGGCCAGGACCACCTGGGAGTTATGTGCTGACTCTGCAGCCTCCAGAATCTGGCCGCAGCAAGGCAGAGGAACAAGGGGAGCCTGTTCCCAGTGTGCATGTGCGCAGAGCTGCCAGAAGGCAAGAACAGCTAAGACAAAAGGGGCGGCTTGGGAATAAGGCTTGGAGGTGATTGCCCCTCCCCTAAGGTATAAACGAAGTGCAAAGGTAGGAAAACCTTTGCAGGAAGCAACGTTTTTCGTTCTGATTGGTTTGGACTCTGAAAGCTCCGCGGTTAATTTGTTCTCTGTTTGGTTTTGGAAAGACTAATTGGGACTTTAGTCGTTGGCAGCACTTCAAGTAAGATAAGGTGCATTCTTTTCTGTTGTCTCTCGAAGAACTTTGGCAGACATCCCTGGGACGAATTAAAACCGGTAAAGACTCATTCCGGGCTTGTGAATGACGATAATTCACAGCCATTGATCTAAAATAAAAAGGGTTTTGGATTTTATGTGTGTTTGTTGGTGTCTCAGGAAGCCTTGGTCAGAACAGACACAAATTTGTGACAAATCCCTAGTGCTGCTGTGCAGAATCTGAAGTCTCCTCCTTAAGCAGCCCCTGAAGGTAGGTAATATCAGAGCAGCCAGGATACCTAACAGTTATCAGCAAAATATGTTTATTCCTGATCTCTGTGTAAATGGAACATCTAAGGAGCATGTGACCCTCAGTCGCCACCTCTTCTGAGCCACAGGAACAGTGTCATGCCCCTGGTGGAGGACTGATGCTGAGGAAGAGGAGGAAGAGCCAACAGGGAATGGGAGTGTGGCTCCAGAGGTGGTGGAAGAGGCTGGGGAAGGGCAGAGACAGGCTGAGCAATCAGAGGAAGATCCAGGCCCATCCCCTCTCCATCCTAGGTCATGCAGGGAGGAGAGGATCAGGGAAAAGCATGGTCTCCTTGGGAGGAGAGGGCCATGATCTTCCTCATGGGTTGCAGCTGTGAGCTCAGTATAAGAGTTTGAAACTGCGTGTTCACAGACGCTGGAGTCAAATTAGTGCTTTCCTTGGATGAGGTTTATCTTTGTTGGTGTTCTTCCCATGGACTCTCCCCGGTTATCTTCCTGGAATGTGTGATTAATTATCTCGGTTTGCCTTGGAACTCTCGTCAATACGGTTTCTTTCTGGTTTCCTTTCGCTTCATATTCTACTTTTTGAATTTAAACTGTGACTAGTAAAACAGCGAAGTTAAGTTGAAGGCATTTGCAAGACCTTGATTCAAGTTTTAGTTGTTGTGTTATTTTTGAGACACTACGGGTCATCACAAACAGAGTCCTTCCATCAATGGTATCCTTTTATACTTGCCATACAGGACGGCTGATGGAAGCGCATGGCACTGTGTGAGCAAAAATGCTTTCCGGTGGTTTGCTGACTCCAACTGACTAAGATAGCTGGCAGGAGCAAAGTGATCTTGATTCCATCCCTCTGGAAATGCAGCCTAGGATTGCGTTGGCTTTTTTGAGCAACAGCCATGCACTGCTGGCTCCTATTGAAATGATTCTCCACTAGGACTCTAAGATCCCTCTCAATTACTACTATTCAGCCAGTACCAGCTAAACTGTACTTATACATTTTGTTTTTCTTGCCTAAATGTAGAACCTTACTTTTTTCACCATTGAATTTCATTTCGTTACCCTGTTTCCCAAAAATATGACCTACCCTGAAAATAAGTCCTAGCTTGATTTTTACATGTGCACCCAATATAAGCCCTAACCACCCCCAAAAGAAGCCCTAATTAAGATACTTCCCACTCCAGAGTACACGGGTAAAAATTAAGCTAGGGTGGAGATGGGGGTGGAGCTTCCCTACTACTTACCTTTGGACAGTTGTAGCCAGGCCTTGCACACCCTGACACCTGGTCAATTTCTTCAGAATTTCTACAGAAGGCCTTTAGGAAAGCCTTCTGTAGCTCCAGCTCAATCTGGAGCTCTGTTATCAGCTGCAGAGGCCTTCAGGAAAGCCTTGCCATCTGCAGAAGAAGAAGAAGTTCCTGAAGACCTCTGACAGCGAAAAGGAGGCTGGAGGCGATGTGCACAAAGTGAGGTTAGTCAGTGGATGAGATCCCCCCAAAATAAGACCTGGTGCCTTTTTGGTGGCAAAAAAAATATAAGACGGGGTCTTATTTTTGGAGAAACACAGGTAGATAGCACCTGATATTCAAGTCTGTCAAGATCCTTCTGAATCTTGAGCCTACCTTCTTGAGTGTTGGCTATTCCTGCCAGATTAGTGCTATCTGCACATTTGATGAATTCCCCATCTATCCCCTCATCCAAATAATTGATGAAGATGTTGAAGAGTACTGGGCCAAAACAGAGCTCAGGTACCCCACTGCATACTTCCCTCCATGTAGATGCAGTTCCATTGAGGAATACACATTGAGTCTGGTTGGCCAGCCAGTTACAAATCCATCTGATATCTTATGATGATGGTGATCAACCAATCAGAATAGAGCTGGAAGGGATCTTGGAGGTCTTCTAGTCCAACCCCCAGCTGAAGGAGGAGACCCTATAGCATTTCAGACAAGTGGCTGTCCGGTCTCTTCTTCTTCTCTTCCAGTGATGGAGCATCCATAACTTCTGGTGGCAAGCTGTTCCACTGGTTCACTGTCATGTCAGGAAGTTTCTCCTTAATTCCAGGTTGCTTCTTTCCTTTAGTAATTTCCATCCATTGCTTCTGTTAGGAATAACACAGGTTACCTAATGTGGTTTGGGTAAAATAATATATATATAGACTATGATTGTGAGTTTAAGTGTGTGTCACTTTAACTTCAAAGCATGTAATTTTGGGTGCGGCTGTAAAAGCACCATAAGAGGGAGCAAGAGAACTGGATTGATTGCTGGCTTACTGGATTGCTTGCTGACGATGATGGATTGTTAACTGCGTGTTCTCTGCTGTTGCTGAAGGAAGAAAGGAGGTTTTACTTCTTCATATCTCTACTGCGAAGAGATATATTACTGGACTGATATTTGTAAGTTTACTGACCTCTTTTTCGACACTGGACTTTGCAACTGAATAATCCCCAGATGGACTGAAGTAGTGTATGATATATGGACTGTTTGACTATGCTATAACTATTACTGGAATAAACTATTTAACTAGCACATTGTATCTGTTTTACTGAGTGTAAGCTACAACAACGTTTATTTCACATATTTGCCTGCCTGCCTGACTGCCGTGCAGGTTCTGCTAGGGTGTATATCCATAACACTGGTTATGGGCCCAGGCTGCACAGTCAGACTAACCAGGATATAACAGGCTTATATAAAGTGAGAGTTTGTGTATTTACACAATACTGTAAACAGACAGCTGTGTTTTATTAATTATAGTTTAATATCCAGAAAAAGATGGCACAAGTCAATTTACAAAGTTTGTCTCTAATATCCAAACTGGATGGAACAAACTATGTTTCATGGTCTATGAAATGCAGCCTACGTCTACGCAGAGAAGGTTTGTGGAGTATAATTCAAAACCCACCAGAGGTAAATGCTTGGGATCCGGAGGATGAGAATGATGCCCAGAAAATACAAGAATATAAAATGAAGAATGAGCAAGCTCTCTGTATAATAGGACTGACACTCTCTGACCAGCAGCTTGTCCATATTCATGGAGAATAAACAGCTGCGAAATGTTGGGAGAATTTAAAGAAGATTTATGTTCGAGACAGTGTAGGAGCACATATAAATCTTACACGGAAACTGTTCAGAACACATCTTCAAAAGAATGGAGACATGTTGAATCATATAAACACTATGAAGAGAATTTTTCAAGAACTGCATGAAAAAGAACTTATCCTCACAGAACTCCATCAGGTTTATATAATTTTGTCTTCGTCAGATGAGAGCTATGACGACTATGTAACTTCACTGGAAGTACTGCCAAAAGATAACCTCACATTAACTGACATTACTGGCAGATTAATTGAAGAAGCCAGGAGAAGGCTTGAAAGGGATCAACTCAGAAGGGAACAACCAGAAGAAGAAGATAAAGCATCTACGACAGCCTATACAATTAGAAAATGTTTTAATTGTGGAGAAAAAGGACATTTGGCTAAATTCTGCAAGAAAGGAAAATGCTACAATGCCAGCCAGAATGCTAAAAGGCATCAAAAGGATAACAAATGCATAGAGTTAGCCATGTATAGCAACGAAACTGTAAATAATAATTTATGGGTTGTAGATAGTGGAGCATCGCACTGCATAACGAAAGATAAGAAAAGATTTATTAAGATGTCCACGAGTTCACAGCAGATATCGTTAGCTAATGGCTGGAAAATGAAAGCAAAAGGTGAAGGTATTGCACATTGTTCTTGCATAAAAGAAAATCTAAAAATGTTATATGTACCACAACTTAAGTTTAATTTGCTTTCGGTTAGAGTTTTGGTTAAACTAGGTTATGTAGTTACCTTTAGGGGAGAAAACTGCATAATAGAAAAGGAAGGTAAAAAAGTGACTGCAACTTTAAAAGGTGAATTGTATGTGTTAAATGATAATTCATTAGAGGTAGCTAACACAGTTTATAATAACGTAAAACCTCATGATGAATGCATACATTTGTTACACAGACGTTTAGGGCATATAAATTTTAAAATGCTCAAGCAAACGGTTGAACTGTCTGAAGGTATAAAACTGAAGCCTTGCAGTAAGTATTTGCACTGTAATGCTTGTAGTCAAGAAAAAAGCAAGGTAATACCAGCAAATAGAATAAATGGATTTAAGACAAAGGAACCTCTAGAGCAGGGGTCCCCAACCACCGGTCCGCGGACCGGTACCGGTCCGCGGAACAACTCCTACCGGGCCACTGGCTTGCTGGGCGCCGCCATCTTTTTTTCATGAAAAAGTGCTTCCGGTGAGCTTTTCCGGGTAGAAAGCTCACCAGAAGCACGTTTTCATCAAAAAAAGATGGCGGCGCCCAGCTGATGCCGGTACCGGGCCGCGGCGCCCAGCTGATGCCGGTACCGGGCCGCGGCATCAAAAAGGTTGGGGATCACTGCTCTAGAGGTCGTATTTGCTGATATTATAGGTCCTAAAAAACCAAGTGTGAGAGGTGCTCGTTATATACTAAGTATAATGGATCATTATTCTAGATATGGTTTCTGTTATTTAATGAAGAGTAAAACGGAAACATATCAGAATTTCTTTAATTGGTTGAAGTTTGCAGAAAGAAAAACTAAAAGGAAACTAGTAACTCTTGTAACTGATAATGGTACAGAATTTATAAATAATAAATTCCAAAACAGACTGAAGATGGCAGGTGTTGAACATAAAAAGTCTGCACCATATAGGCCACAACATAATGCCTTTATAGAAAGACGAGGCCAAACAATACAGGCAATGGCTCGTACTATGTTGTCGGATTCAGGATTACCTGAAACTTTGTGGGGAGAAGCAATAATGTGTGGTAATCATATATTGAATAATGTTGTTAATTCAACAACAGGTGAATTACCATTCACACGGTGGCATGGTAGAAAACCTGACCTAAGCTACATGCACACATTTGGAGCACCAGCATGGGTGCATATTCCTACACAACTGAGACATAAGGGGCAGCATAGGGCTAAAAAGTTATTCTTTGTAGGTTATCAATCTAATCACAAATCATACAGATTCTGGGAAAAAGGTACACCTAGAGTTTACTGTAGTGCTAGTGCACAATTCCTTGAACATGTAGGATGGGAAAAACTGGAACAAGATTCAAGTAAGGAAGTAATCATAGAAACCTACAAAAGACCAAAATCACATATCAGTAATAAGAAGAGTACAATTAAAGAGGAAGTACAGGAAGAGCACATAGGACCAGAAGAGGAAGAAATAGATGAACAGGAAGAAATTGATAACCAGGAACAGGTAGTACATGAAAGTCCACCTGTAAGCCCTGTAATACCTAGACGATCAACACATGAAACCAGACCACCCGACAGGTACCAAGCAAGTGTAGTTTGCCAAGTTAGTAAAGTTCCAACTACTGTTGAAGAACTTAGAATGTATCCAGAAAAGGAACAGGAAAATTGGCAAAAAGCAATGGAGAAAGAATTAAATTTATTGAAACAAATGGAAGTATATGAAAATGTTAAATTACCTCCAGGTGAAAAGTCCATTGGCTGTAAATGGATATTTAAATTAAAAACAGGTAAAAATGGGACTGTTACCCATAAGGCTAGGTTGGTAGCTCAAGGATTTAATCAAACTGCATGTGATTATGATGAAGTATTTGCACCGAGTCTAAAAGCAACAACCTTGAGAGCAGCTTTAGTGTGGGCAGCTAAGAAGAATTATATTATAAATCACTTAGATGTAGAAACTGCCTATCTGCATGCACCATTGAAGCACACTATATACTTAAAGAAACCTGTAGGAATTAAGGATGATAAAACTAATAATGACTGTTGGAAACTTAAAAAGAGTCTCTATGGATTAAAACAATCTGGTTACGAATGGAACCAATATATTGTTAAGGTGTTAAACAATATAGGGTTTAAAGCAGGTTTAGCTGATCCATGTGTATTTAAGAGAGAGAGAAATGGAATAGTGTCATTATTATTGTTGTTTACTGATGATATTGCCTTAATTACAAAAACTAATAATGAAGCTACTGAAATAATATCATTATTAGGTAAGAGGATAAAATTAAAGCAATTAGAAGAAATAAAACAGTATCTAGGATTGACAATAAATAAAACCAAAAGTGGCTATAAGATATCTCAAGAGGATAAGATTTATCAATTACTAAAAACATACAAGATGGAACTTTGTAAACTGGCTAAAACTCCAATGAGTCAGGAATTTGGCCACACTGATGCTCAAAGTCCAAAATTCGATAAGACTATTTATCAATCACTAATTGGTAGTTTATCGTACATTAGTAATTGGTCAAGGCCAGACATTGCCTATGGCATTAATCAATTGGCACGATTCAACACTGAACCCACTGAACAACACTGGCAAGCCACAAAACGTATATTAAGCTATCTTAAAAGGACAATGCACTATGCATTGTATTTGGAGCCAAAAGATGATCTGATTTTAAGTGCATATGCTGATGCAAGTTTTGCAACAGACATAAACACTAGGAAATCAACTTCAGGTACGGCTATACTGTTAGGAAAAGCACTGATTGGTTGGAGGTCAATTAGACAGCAACACATAAGTATGTCCACAATGGAAGCAGAATTTTCATGTCTATCTTTATTATGTACTGATTTAATTCTGTATAAACAGTTGTTATTGGATATGGGAATAACTTTTAATGATTCTATTGTAGTTTATGAGGACAATCAAGCAGCCATACGGTTGGCTACAAATATTGCTGTGAAAACGACATCTAAGCATACAGATCTTAGATATCTGAATGTAAGACAATCTGTAAAAAATAGTTTGATAAGATTGGAATATTGTATGACTGAAGAAAATTTTGCTGATCAATTTACAAAAGCCCAAGGTGCAGTCAAACATAAAGAAAGTTGTGACAACTATGGTTTAAGAATGTAAATAGATATATATATTATTATATTACCCAAAAGGGGAGAATGTTAGGAATAACACAGGTTACCTAACGTGGTTTGGGTAAAATAATATATATATGTGTGTGTCACTTTAACTCCAAAGCATGTAATTTTGGGTGCGGCTGTAAAAGCGCCATAAGAGGGAGCAAGAGAACTGGATTGATTGCTGGCTTACTGGATTGCTTGCTGACGATGATGGATTGTTAACTGCGTGTTCTCTGCTGTTGCTGAAGGAAGAAAGGAGGTTTTACTTCTTCATATCTCTACTGCGAAGAGATATATTACTGGACTGATATTTGTAAGTTTACTGACCTCTTTTTCGACACTGGACTTTGCAACTGAATAATCCCCGGATGGAATGAACTAGTGTATGATATATGGACTGTTTGACTATGCTATAACTATTACTGGAATAAACTATTTAACTAGCACATTGTATCTATTTTACTGAGTGTAAGCTACAACAACGTTTATCTCACATATTTGCCTGCCTGCCTGACTGCCGTGCAGGTTCTGCTAGGGTGTATATCCCTAACAGCTTCTTCTCCTGTCTTCAGGTGCAGGGGGTCAATATATTTTTGGAGAATAGATTGACCCTCTCTTCTTTGTAGCAGCCCCTCAGATACTGGAAGCCTGCTATTATGTCACCTTTGGTCCTTCTTTTCTCTGGACAGGCCATACCCAATTCCTACAACCATTTTTCATATTTTTTTGTCTCCAGGCCTTTAATCACCTTAGTTACTCTTCTTTGCACTTTTTACAAAGTCTCAACGTCTTTTTTGTAATCTGGTGACCAAAACTGGATGCAATATTCTGAGCTTGGTCTTACTAAGGTTTTAGAAAACAGTACTAATACTTCACATGATTTTGATTCTATGCCTCTGTTTATACAACCAAGGATTGTATTAGCTTTTCCCCCCACTGCTGCTGCACACTGCTGGTGATGTTATCCATTCAGTCTTGTCTGACTCTTGGCGATTCTATGGGCCAGGTGGTCTCCCCACCTCTTCCAATCCTGCGCTGCTTCTTCGAGTTGTTCTCTGCTCTGGCTGGGGTCAGCTTTGAGGATGTCCAGCCACTGTTTTCTTGGGCAGCCTGCTTTCCTTTTACTGCTAGCTCTTCCAAACATTCTTTTCTCCTATGAATTCTGTTACGAATGATAGTCACCTAACAGTTGGGTTGGCAATATATAAACCAGGATAGTCATTTAATAATGTTGTTTCTTTAAGAGAATGTTGTAATTGTGATTGGCTGAGGTTCCTCCAATGGCCATAAGATGGAGCCAGAAACCTGCTTTGTTCTCTTTTGCACTTCCCTTTTGCCTGAATGTCATTCTGCTTGAATTGCTGTAAGTCTTGCAACTGTTCACAAACTCCATTTACTGAACTTTGTTTATGATACTAGTAAAGAAAAGGACTTCATTTTTGGATTATCCCTGGATTGATTGTTTTGAATACTAACTGCTTTAACCATGTATGATTTGGACTGTTTGTTGGACTTTGTTTACCCGTTTACTGGAAGTAAAAACTTAAATTTTACTATTCAGTGTATCTGTGTGCTGGTTGTGTATTATTCATCACCATTCTCACTATGTTTCCCTGAGTGCACTCATTCTCCTAATGGGGAATACCTCAACAAATTCCCCTGCATGACATGGATTTTAAGTGCAGGGGTGGGCTTCAAAAAATTTAGCCACCAGTTCTCTGCTTGGTTGCTTAGTCGGCCTCCTGTACCATGGTGGTGGTGGGGCGGTACTTGCCTTCCCTGGGCTCTGGAGGCTTTCTTTGAGCCTCCAGGAGGATGAAAATGGCCTCCCTGGGCTCCGGAGGCTCTGTGGAGGCCGGAAATGGGCCCATTTTCAATCTCCTGGAACTTTTGGGAGGCCTATTTTTCACCCTCCCTGGGCTCTGGAGGCTTTCCTCAAGTCTCCGAGAGGGCAAAACTGGCCTCCTCCAGATCTGAAGGACCTCTGGAGGCCAGGAATGGGTTCATTTCCAGCCTTCTGGAACTTCCGGGAGGCCTGTTTTTCGCCCTCCACAAGCCTCAGCGCAGGCCCTTCACTTACCTGGGATCCAAAATGGGCTGCGTGAAGATTCCTGGGAGGGGAAGGGAGTGGTGGGCAGGGCCAGCCAGTCACAGGAACTACTGGTTCAGCAAGCCAGATGTAAAATTAGCATCCAGTTTGCCCAATTGGTGTGAACCAGTAGTAGCCCGTCCCTGATTAAATGTCATATAGACTCTCCCCAAATGTTAGAGGGGAGACAGAGGGGTCTCTGTCCAATATACACTCATTTTCATCTTTTTAAATTTTTAATTGTGAAATAAGAATTCTTTCGTCAAATCTCTGGCCCTCTTCATTTCAAAAATGACTCATCATAGGCTCCAAGCTTTAATAAAATGATTGTTTGCTTCCTTTCCATTTTTTTCATGTTCTTAGGTGAGCTCCCCCCCCCCACACACACACTCTGTAAGTTGCTAAGAGCTCTGTATTTGAGGTGATTTAAACATTTAAGTAAATAAAAGTAGTGCTTTTTTTTGCAGCACTTTGCAGAATTTATGACTAAATTCTCAAGAATTGGTGCGTGGATTGGACTTCAGAAGAAGAAAACCTGGACATGGGTTCATGACAACTCAGCTTTGAAAACAAGGTAAGTCTGTTCTTGGAAAAAGACATTTTGCATATTATTTCTTTTCTTTTCTTTTTTCTTTATTTTAATACAAACAACCTATCTTCCATTAAACAGTGTGTTTTCTGGGTACAAATGTTTTGTTCAATAACAATTAAAATTTACAATCATGCTCATTTTTGTCTACTCTTAACTTAATATTAATATACATAATATATCTAATATTGTAACAATCTTCGCCTTTAATTTTATTAATACATTTTCTATATTTCACTAATCTACTTTTATTTATAACTTTCATATTTATTCTCTAGCCACCAGTAGAATAGTTCCCCTATAATATATACTGCTCAAAAAAATAAAGGGAACACAAAAATAAGACATCCTAGATCTGAATGAATAAAATATTCTTATGAAATACTTTGTTCATCACATAGTTGAATGTGCTGACAACAAAATAACACAAAAATTATCAATGGAAATCAAATTTAGCAACCCATGGAGGTCTGGATTTGAAGTTACACTCAAAATTAAAGTGGAAAAAAACACTACAGGCTGATCCAACTTTGATGTAATGTCCTTAAAACAAGTCAAAATGAGGCTCAGTAGTGTGTGTGGCCTCCACGTGCCTGTATGACCTCCCTACAACACCTGGGCATGCTCCTGATGAGATGGCAGATGGTCTCCTGAGGGATCTCCTCCCACACCTGGATCCCCCAACTCCTGGACCCCAACTCCTGGACAGTCTGTGGTGCAACGTGGCGTTGATGGATGGAGCGAGACATGATGTCCCAGATGTGCTCAATTGGATTCAGGTCTGGGGAATGGGCGGGCCAGTCCATAGCATCAATGCCTTCATCTTGCAGGAAGTGCTGACACACTCCAGCCACATGAGGTCTAGCATTGTCGTGCATTAGAAGGAACCCAGGGCCAACCGCACCAGCATATGGTCTCACAAGGGGTCTGAGGATCTCATCTTGGTACCTAATGGCAGTCAGGCTACCTCTGGCGAGCACATGGAGGGCTGTGCGGCCCCCTAAAGAAATGCCACCCCATACCATTACTGACCCACTGCCAAACCGGTCATGCTGGAAGATGTTGCAGACAGCAGAACGTTCTCCACGGCATCTCCAGACCCTGTCACGTCTGTCACATGTGCTCAGTGTGAACCTGCTTTCATCTGTGAAGAGCACAGGGCACCAGTGGTGAATTTGCCAATCTTGGTGTTCTCTGGAAAATGCCAAACGTCCTGCACGGTGTTGGGCTGTAAGCACAACCCCCACCTGTGGATGTCGGGCCCTCATACCACCCTCATGGAGTCTGTTTCTGGCCGTTTGAGCAGCCACATGCACATTTGTGGCCCGCTGGAGGTCATTTTGCAGGGCTCTGGCAATGCTCCTCCTGTCCCTCCTTGCACAAAGGCAGAGGTAGTGGTCCTGATGCTGGGTTGTTGCCCTCCTACGGCCTCCTCCATGTCTCCTGATGTACTGGCCTGTCTTCTGGTAGCACCTCCATGCTCTGGGCACTACGCTGACAGACACAGCAAACCTTCTTGCCACAGCTCGCATTGATGTGCCGTCCTGGATGAGTTGCACTACCTGAGCCACTTGTGTGGGTTGTAGACTCCATCTCATGCTACCACTAGAGTGAAAGCACTGCCAGCATTCAAAAGTGACCAAACCATCAGCCAGAAAGCATAGGAACTGAGAAGTAGTCTGTGGTCACCACCTGCAGAACCACTCCTTTATTGGGGATGTCTTGCTAACTGCCTCTGCTTTCCACCTGTTGTCTATTCCATTTGCACAACAGCATGTGAAATTGATTGTCAATCAGTGTTGCTACCTAAGTGGACAGTTTGATTTCACAGAAGTGTGATTGACTTGGAGTTACATTGTGTTGTTTAAGTGTTCCCTTTATTTTTTTTGAGCAATGTAATATTTGGTTTGCTCCTTCTCTTTAATGGCAAGTGTTAACCTGTTTATTTCTGCACATTCTAATATTTTCCTAATCACGTTCTCACCCGTAGGAATCACTTCACTTTTCCAATTTTGTGCAAATACAATTCTAGCTGCAGTTAATCAAATATAAATTTTCCAGGGGTGGGATGCAAATATTTTTACTACAGATTCTGTGGGCATGGCTAGGTGGGAATGGCTAGGTGGGAATGGCTAGGTGGGAATGGCTAGGTGGGAATGGCTAGGTGGGAATGGCTAGGTGGGAATGGCTAGGTGGGCATGGCCATGTGACTGGGTGGGCGTGGCTTCTTCTTCTTTTTTGCAGCACTCCCCCCCTCCCCCCGTGCTCCATTTTTTTTTCCTCCTGGGTCTGAGGGAAACCACCTGGGTGAAGCAGTAAGACAGTGAGGGGGATCTCGGGACAGCTGATCATTGGCACAGCTGATCATTTGGAGGAAAAAGAAGAAGAAATGCTTTAATGAGTGACTGGGAGGGGAAGAATGCAGTCAGCGATGTTGAGCATGCACTATAAGGACTGACCTGGCAGCGTGAGGAGGGACAGGTGGAAAGTGGGGCCAGCCAGGGGCACAATTTTCCAGTTCTCCGAACTGCACAGAATCGTAACAACCGGTTCCATAGAATTGGTCCAAACCGGCAGAATCCCACCCCTGACATTTTCTTTACTATAAGTTTCTGGTAAAATCCCTGGTGTCTGGCGTGCTGCAATCCATGGGGTTGTGAAGAATCAGACACAACTTAGCGACTGAAGAACAAGAAAGAGTCGACAGCATCATGATGACATGTAATTATTCAAAATGAATATGGACGATTGATTCAGTTTCCATTGGCTGGACACTGTAAAGCAAGGTTCTCCAAACTTGGCAACTTGTGGGCTTCAATTCCCAGAATTCTCCAGTCAGCCATGCTGGGGAATTCTGGGAAGTGAAGTGCACAAGGCCTGAATTTGCCAACTTTGGAGACCCTTGATATAAAGGATGACACTAGGATGACCGTGGTGGATCTGAAGAAGTGGTGCGAGATAGAGGAGCATGGAGAGTTGTTAGGAATAACATGGTTACCTAACTTAGTTTGGGTAAAATAATATATATAAACTATGATTGTGTGTGTCACTTTAAACGCAGAGCATGTTATTTTGGGTGCGGTTGTAAAATCACCATAAGAGGGAGCAAGAGAGCTCACTGTTTGCTGGCTTTTACTGGATTGCTGACAATGATGGATTGAT
>NW_020717519.1:0-15831 GCF_900518725.1 Notechis scutatus | reverse complement strand
TCTGTTTTCCTTTTTTCCCTCCTTCCTTCTCTCCTTCCTTCCTACCTACCTTCCCTCTCTTTCTGTGTCTCTGTTTTCCTTCCTTCCTTCCTTCCTTCCTTCCTTCCTTCCTTCCTTCCTTCCTTCCTTCCTTCCTTCCTTCCTTCCTTCTTCCCTCCTTCCTTTCTTTCCTACCTTTCTACATTCTCTGTCTCTGTTTCCTTCCCTCCTTCCTTTCTTCCCTCCTTCCTTCCTTCTTTCCTACCTTCCTTCCTTTTCTCTTTCTCTGTTTTCCTTTTTCCCTCCTTCCTTCTCTCCTTCTCTCCTTCCTACCTTCCTTTCCTCTCTTTCTGTGTCTCTGTTTTCCTTCCTTCCTTCTGGGCGTGGGGGGTTGGACTAGATGACCTACAAGATCCCTTCCAACTCTGTTAATCTAATCTAATCCTCCCTCCCTGTCTGCCTCCCTCTTTCTTTTCTTCTTTCCTTCTTTCTTTCCTTTCCTTTCCCTTCCTTCCTTCCTTCTTTTCTTCCTTCTTTCCTTCCTTCCTTCTCTTTCCTTCCTTCTCCTCCCTTCCCTCTCACCCTTAGGCCTTCCATCCCACCAAGGCCCACAAGAACCCAACGGCCCCCCGGGTGGTGCCACCCTTGTGCTTTCGATGCCGCCAATCCTGGCACGACCTGCGAGGCGAGGCGGCTTCCTGTGTCTCTCGATATAGCAATGCCATCGCTGCGCTTCGCAAGCCACCTGTGGGCTGCCGATGTGGGAGGCCGAGCCTCGACTCTCTCATCTTCTCTCGTGTCACTTCCTTTGCTCACAGCCTGGCAGAGATTCGGTGCAAGGCATCGAAGGCGAGAGAGGAAGGCAGGCGGAGGTTGCAGGTTCACACACACACACACACACACCCGGCTCGGTCAATTCTTGGGGGTACAGCCGGGGGGACCAGAAGGCGAAATCCCATCCTCCTCTCCTGATGTGGCAGGTCTCCCCACAGTTTACTGATGCTCTTCCCTCCATCCGGCTGAAACTCGGTGGAGGAAGCTTTAGAAAATCCCTCCACAAGTGCCCAACTTTTGGGGGTGACCATGGAGAACGTGTTTCATGTCCTTTGGGGGTTTCTTTTCTTCCCGTCGGCGCTGCTGGACAAACCCTTCGGTACGTACCCAGCGTGTTCCTTGCGAGTAACGGGTCTCAATGGAAGAAAAGAACTTTTTCTTTTCCCCAATAATTTTTTTTTTTTTACATTTCTCCTTGTTCCAAGAAACATATCATTGGGTGAACAGTGTGGCTCCGGAGTGCCTTATATTTTAAAACAAAGATGACAATATTCTTTTTTTTTTTTTAAAAAAAATAATAATTTGTATTAAACAATTTTTCTTATATACAACATCATTTCCAGCTTTCGTGATGGTATACATATTTTAACATAAATCTTAACTATCTACACAGTGGTCTATATTGCTTAATCTATCTTTGTCCACTGTAACTTTAACCTTATTATCTTATTATTTTCTCTATTCAACTCTTATATCTATTATTTAGCCAATCATACAGTACATTACACGTCAAATAATAATCCGTTTTCTCTCTTTCCTTTATCTCCATGGTCAACTTATCCATCTCGGCACACTCTAGTATTTTTCTTACGACATTTTCCTCTTTACTATCATTTTTACAGTTCTGTGCATAAGTTATTCTTGCTGCTGTTAATAAATGTAGCATTAAATACTCTGTTTTCTTATATCTTCCTGTTATGATATCTAATAGAAAGAGTCTCCATTCTTAATTCAATTTGCTGTTTAATTATTTCTTCTATCCATTTTTTTGTCCTTATCCAATATTTTCTTGCTACAGGGCATGTCCATCACACATGGTAATATGACAATATTCTTCATGTTTAACACAATTGACAATATTTTAAAATTTGGTATGAATATGCTTATTTTGTTAAATTATCGTTCTTGATTCATCAATATTTCAGTACGTTATTTTTGCATCAATCTCTATATTCTTAACGTTCACCCCTTTTGCTACAATCATATTAATAATCATATTTTCAGGGTTTAACATACTCTATGATTCTGATAACAATTCTCAAATTTATGTTGGGTTATAATTTTCCATCATTTATCCCCTTTTAATTTTTAATTATGCCACTGCTGCATTTAAAAAATATCCACATTTTAATGCAAATAAAATAGTATTCGTCATATTTATGTTTAACAAATTATGTGATACTAACAATGATACAGTTATTTTTGTTAAGTTGTAATCTTTCGTTATTGTCTTATGCAATATTTCAATATGTTATTCTTATATGCAATATTTCAATATGTTATTCTTATAGCAATCAAATTCCACAGAAAAGAACTTTAAAACACTGGTGGAAAGCCTGAGGTAAAGATCATTCAAAATGGTGTAGGGTTTCCTTGTCTGGCCAGGGAAGGGTTGGACTAGAAGACCTCCAAAGTCCCCTCCAGCTCTATTCTGATGACTATCAATCGCTTTGTCTACTGTTTGTCTTAGGGAGGCTTTCAAGAAGAGATTGGACTGCCATTTGTCAGAAATGGCGTAGGGTCTCCTGCTTGGGTGGGGGTTGGACTAGATGACCTATAAGGTCCCTTCCAACTCTGATTATCTGTAAAAACCTTCCTTCCTGAATCATGGGACTGCAAGGGACCTTGGAGGTCTTCTAGTCGAGCCCCCTGCTCAGCCAAGAGACCCTACACCATTCCTGAAAGTGGCTATCCAGTCTCTTCTTAAAAGCTTAAAAGCTTCCAGAACTGGTAGCATGAGGAGTAAATGTAGAATGGTGGTCCTACTTACAAATACAAACAAGATACACACAGAACAGGAAAGCATGGGGCATTAATGAAGAGTTAACAATTCTGGATAAGCTTCAGATAGACTCTAGCTGCTAGAGACTGATGATAAATTAATAAAAGTACTGTATAGATATCT
This sequence comes from Notechis scutatus, assembly GCF_900518725.1. Next base: position 12,893 of record NW_020717519.1, on the reverse strand, counting down.
ATTAATTAAAATACAAACTTGAAGAAGAGCATGTAAAAGAAACAATGGTGGCCTGGGGGGAAAAATTGGTTCTAATATTGAATTGGCTAAAGGGAAAAAGCTTTGGACTACCAATAGGAAATTAACATTGGCCACAGCATAAAAGGAAAACCTTTATAAGATGTTTTACAGGTAGCATCTTCCACCAGCAAGGCTTTCTAAAATGTTTAAAAATATATCTCCAAATTGTTGGAAGCGCAAAGATGTATCAGGCACATATTTTCACATGTGGTGGACTTGCAATGCTGCAAAAAAGTATTGGAGACTGATCCAGACACGGGTGGAACAAATGGTTGGGCGCGTGTATTCCATTTAAGCCGGAATATTTCCTCCTAGGAATAATACCAGAAGGATATAGGAAGGATTTAATCTATCTAATAGTACATGTGTTGATGGTGGCTAGAATAATATATACGCAATATTGGAAGAAGGAAAGCATACCGCCAGAAAACAGAGATAATAAGGAAAATTATGGCCTGTGCAGAATCAGATAGATTAACTCTAGAATTAAAAAAAAAAGGGGCAATCTGAGTATTATGAAACGTGGAATAATTTTTATCAGTGGTTGCATAGAAGAAGGCAAGGTCGGAACGTAAGTAGCTATGGTGAACAGAATAATTAGCAAATAATGTATCAAACAAAATTATTGTAAATGGTGAAGTAACATTTATATATGCATAACAATTGTAATGCCAGAACGGCTGCACCGTCTTGTATTTATATGAATAATAATAATAATAATAATAATAATAATAATAATAATAATCTGCTCGCATAATCCGCCGATACATCACACAGTCCTAAACACTTGGTAAGTGTTCGACTAGTGATTTGTCATACGAAACCCAACACGGTTATCTCGTCTGCTGTGTATACTGTCATTTTTGTGTACAACAACAACAACAACAATACTAATAATAATAATAATAAACAATCACCTTATTTGGAGCAGCTTATATCCTCCGACGCTACCTGAACAGTTCCTAGGTCCTTGGTTAGGACTCGAGCTGTTGAGCTACCAACCAGCCCCAAAGGCTGTGAATCTCACTAAATATATGATAATGATAATAATAATAATGATAATAATAGCCTCCACTGTTGCACCCACAACTTCTGGTGGCAAGCTGTTCCACTGGTTAATTGTCCTCCCTGTTGGAGAAATATTGAAAGGGTAGAAAGTTTTTTTTCTCTATTTTCAGTGGCTTGCAGATGAAACAGAAAAAAAATTTGTTCATTCAATTTACACGCACCAAAAAATTGTGCAGCCCTGCCTTTTGGGGAAATTTGCTCTGTAAAATCTTTGGCTGGAAAGAACAGTAGCCTAAGAATCTGGCAGATGAACAGGTGAGTCCTTGACTCACAACCACAATTCAAGCCCCAAATTTCTGCCGCCAAAGGCAAGATGGTTCTGGAGTGAGTTTTCGTCCTATTTACAACCTTTCCTGCCACAGTCGTTAAGGGAACCACTGCAGTTGTGAAGTTAGCGCGACAGTCATGGAGTGAATCCGGTTTTTCCCGTGGAGTTCACTTGTCCCTATAGAGAGAGCGGTGAGGACAGTCGAGAAGATTATAGGACGTTCGCTTCCCATTATTCAGGATGCTGCTTGTAAGCACTGTGTGCTTAGACCTCAAAGCATTGTTAGAGACCCCACACCCCCCCCTTCACAGTCTGTTTCCATTGCTCCCCTGTGGAAGGAGGTTTCGAAGTTACTTCTAGCAGGGCTACAAGATTCTGGGACAGCTTTGTTACCTTTGGCAAACTCATAAGATTCGTTTCTCTTGCTGTGTACATGTATACATCTGAACTGGACTCTGTATTTATTTATTTATTCTGTTATATTATGTAGTGTATATTGGAGGGGTAGACCCTTTGAGAGCTGGAGGCAACAAAATTTCACTTTAATGTGTGCCGATTTGTGTACATTCAAAGTGACAATAAAGTTATTTTTCTCTTAGGTCTTATTTTCGGGGAAATACGCAAAATATGTCCATCCTAGGGATGATCTTAACTGGGGCTTATTTTTGGGGGGTAGGGCTTATATTATGAGCATCCTGAAAAACCATGCTAGGCCAGGGCTTATTTTCTGGTTAGGTCTTATTTTGGGGGGAAACACGGTAATTCTATGACAAACAATACAATCTAATTCGAATGTATAAATGTACATGGCGAGTAAAACAAATCTTACGAGTTTGGTGCCATTGTAACTTCGAACTGTTGTAAGTCAAGGACTGCCTGCGTGAAGCCTTAAAAGTTAAAACTGCCATGGATGGGTCTGCTAATTCCATTGTGTGACGGATGTTTCTTCTCCTCCTTTCTTTTCTTCCCCCCCAGTACGTTTTCATCCACCCCAGTTAAACTTAACAGAGGGAGAGACGGCTAAGTTTACTTGTTCCATCTCCAACCCTGATTTCGGAAAACATCTGAACTGGTACAAACAGGGCCATGACCGTCAGCCGATCAAATTGGACGGCAGCAACCGGAAGTACAGCTTTTCCAAAGGAGACAAGTGCATGATGGAAATCCGACAGGTGGAGAAGAATGACAGCGGGACTTACTACTGTTGGGTGAACCCCTTTCACCCAGAAGGGACCATCTTGGAGAGCAACCGAGGCAACCTCACTGTCACAGGTGCGAATGGCATGTTTTGAGTTGCTGGGGTGGGTTTTAGCAGCCAAATGACCAATTGTACAGATTACGGCTAGTCCCCGAATTATGACTACGATGAAACGCAACATTTCCGTTGGTAAACAAGGCGGCTATGAAGTCAGTTTTCTCCCATTTGATCACAGTTAAAACGGGACACGCTGGTTAAGTGAATCACTGCAGTTGTTAAGTTCATAACACAATAACAGAGTTAGAAAGGACCTTAGAGGTCTTCTAGTCCAACCCCCTGCTCAATGTTGTGGTTCGCCGGCAACAGGTGGGGACGGCTGAGGTCTCGGAGAGCAAGGACTTGGATGAGGGGCCTGTGTGGGATGCAGGGATGGGGCCAGGACCCTCAGGGAGTGGAGTGCTGCCTTCGGAGATTGTGGAGGCTGGCAGCAGTGAGAAAGAAGGCCCCGAGGAGCCTGTGCCAAGTGTGCGTGCACGCAGGGCTGTTCGAAGGAAAGAGCAGCTGCAGCAGCATGGGAGACTCAGGAGTAAGGCTGCAAGATAATGGCCTCTCCCTTAAGGGATAAAGGCTAGCTGAGAAACCGGAGTTCTTTGCAGGAAGCAAAGAAGCTTTTGCACTCAAGCCTTGTAGATGTTCGGGATATCTTGGTTGGTGTTTGGAGACTCTTTGTGTTTGAACTATTTCTTGGCCACTTTATCTCATGTTCTTGGCAGCCTTGCACCACCTTGGCAAGGCTCGTCCTTATTAGAGACAATGAGTTTGAAACAGCCTTTTAACTGGGAAGGAACTGAATTAGTAAAGAATCATTAAGAGGTTTTGCTGTTACCTCCATTTGGTGTTTGTTTCCTTGGAACCAGGTTTTTGGGTCAGAATACTCAGGAGACCTTACACCTGTGATGGCGAACCTATGGCACGTGTGCCAGAGGGGGCACTCAGAGCCCTCTCAGTGGGCACGTGCACCATCGCCAGCTGCTGTTCTGGTTTCTGGTGCAGGTGTGCTGGCCAGCTGGTCTTTGCGGGTATTGGAGTACCGGGGAAAAGACCCGGAAAGTCGGCCATTTCCAGGCCATTTTGGCATGAAAAACTGCCTGTAAATGGCCTGAAAATAGCTCAAAAACAGCCAGAAAATGATCAAAAAACAGGCTGTTTCCCAGGATGTTTTTCAGGCCATTTTCTAGGCCATTTCCCAGGCCATTTCAGACCATTTTTGCATGAAAAAGGGCCTGAAAAACGACCTGATAACAGGCAAAAATCAAGCCATTTTCCAGGCCATTTCTGGGTCATTTTTTGCGCCAAAACCGACCCCAAAAAAACAGCCTGAAAATGGCCCTGAAAACACCACAAAAACGTCAAAAAACCAGGCATTCACGCCTTGGCCAGCTGGTCTTTGGTTTTCCGGTGCTCTGGCATGCACCCATGCACGGGCATTCCAGTTTGGGCCCTCAGTGCCGAAAAGGTTCTCCATCACCGCCTTGCACCATTTCAGACAAACGGTTGCGCAGCCTCTTCTTAAAAGCTTCCAGTGAAGGAGCTCCTGCAACTTCTGAAGGCAACTCGAGTTCCCCTGAGGTTGAAGTGGGAGGAATGCTCTGTGTTCAACCTGGGTTGAAACCTGGGTGTCAGGTTTCCAAGGGATGAAATCCATTTTGAAAGAAAAGAGCAAAGCCCGTCTTCCAAAAAAACCATTTATTTTATTTAGGAAAGCATCCAATTGGCCAAGTCTGTTGTCATTCTGGATATGACACAACCCGGAATTACCCCCCACATAATATTGGAAGTTAGAAACAGCCCCCCCCAAAAGTCACATACCCCCAATAGAAGTCAATCAAGGTTTGCCTGGTGTCATCAATCTCCATCTCCAGGTCTCAGCAGGGTCAGCTTTCGTTCCCACGGGAAGAAGAATCGCCTAGCCAAAACAACTCTCTCTTATCTCCACCTTGCGAATGGGGCAAGCCCGAAATCCTCTCCCCCTCCTCCCATAGCCAGCAAAGAGAAAGAAAGAAAAGGAATATATGCCAAGGCTAAATGAAATGGCTACACCTATGTCAGTTTCGGGCTTGACACTGGCCATGGTGGATCTCCAGAGATCAAGAAGGAAGCTCCGTAGGTTGGCTGTCAACCATGGACAGGGTGGATCCCAGTTTAGTAGTTCTCCAACTTTCATGTTCTACCTTCTTCATCCTGGCTCCCACCACAGGATGAAGAAGCAAACCCAGAATGTCCTTTCCGAAGGAGGACACTCGTCTCTTGACAAGCATTTCAGGATTCGTCTTGAATTTAAGGCCAGAAGTCCACCTGAACTATCTCTGGGACTTGCTTACGGACCGTGACTGGACAGGGAGAGAACCACCGGTTCAGATGGAAGAGTCCAGTGGTGGGCTTCCAAAGTTTTAGCAATTGGTTCTCTGCCTGGTTGCAGGGTGGGTGTGGCTACAGTGGGCGTGGCCACGTAGACCTCCTGCACTATGATGGGGGGGAGGGGCATTTTTGTCCTGTGAAAACAGCCTCTCTGAGCTCAGGAGGCCGAAAATGGGCCAGAAACAGTCTGGTTTTTCACCCGCCCTGGACCCTGTAGGCTTTCTTCGAGCTTCTGGAAGGGTGAAAATGGGCCAGTTTTTCACCCTCCCTGGGCTCCAGAGGCTCTCCTCAAACTTCCGGAGGGTGAAAGCGGCCTCCCTGGGCTCCGAAGGCTCTCTGGAAGTCAGAAATGGGCCCGTTTCCGATCTTCCAGAGCCTCCACGAGGTCTGTTTTTCATGCTCCCCAAGCCTCTGTGTGGGCCCTCGCTTACCTGCACCCAAAACAGGCCGCGTGGGGGCTCCTGGGAGGGGTGAGGCGGGCAGGGCCAGCCAGAGGTGGGGTTTGCCGGTTTGCCGAACCAGCCATAAAAACAGCCATAAAATTAGCTACCGGTTCTTTTGAACCGAGGAGAACCGGTAGAAGCCCAGCCCCGAAGGTGGGAATATGTAGAACCATGGCAATCACCAATGAGTAGAACAGCGGCCTTCCACCTTCAGAACTTTAAGAAGTCTGGACTTCAACTCCCAGAATTCCCTAGCTACTGAAGAATTGTGGGAGTTGAAGTCCCACCCATCTGAAAGTCCTCAAAGTTGAGAAACGTGGGAGCAGGATTTAAGTCACGAGAAACACTACTTTCACATTTTTTTTGTGTATCACTTTCCCATTAAAGGTGTCCCTAAGTCAATGTTTCTGAACTTTAACCACTTTAAGATGGGTGGACAACTCCCAGAATTCCCTAGCCACTGGGGAATTCTGGGAGTTGAAGTCCACCCATCTTAAAATTATCAAGTGTTAGGATTCTGGCAGTCACCCCATTTAAATCATGAGTCTTGAACCAAACTTCTAAAACTTCAAAAAAGGATTTATTGGGAATTAACATGTCCGGCACTACCTGGGTGCAGCCGACTCTGAGACACATAATTCCTTGTCACCCTTGACTCTGGTTTCCCCACAACCCCTGGGTGTATTGTGATTCATATTCTCCAATGGGACGCATCCATAGCCAAGAGTCATGCTCTCCAGTTAGAATTTTGCTCACGGCAGAAACTTCAGTCACCTAGTTACTATCTTTGAAAACATTTATGGAATGCACTTTCGATTTCCAAGCTGCTGCACTGCTCTTTCTAACCCCTTTCCCCCACTCCCTTTCTGTTGGCAACCCCAAAAAGACCATAGAAATACTGTATGAGTTGACATTAAGATTGTGAAACCCTGGAGCAGATCTAAGGCAGGAGAAACACCAAATTCACCTTTTCTGTACCATTTTCCCATTAAAGGTGTCCATTTACATCAGTCTTTCTCAGCAACTTTAAGATGGGTGGAGGTCAACTCCCAGAGTTCCCTAACCACTGGGGAATTCTGGGAGTTGAAGTCCACCCATCTTAAGGCTCCCAAGGTTGAGAGACACCGATCCAAGGAAAATCAACCCTCTTAGAGAGATGGGTGGGCTACATATTGTGTAACCCAGGGGTGCCTCCAATACACCTGGATTCGTTCTGGATGAGCTGAAGTTGTAGAAGGAAGAATCCAGAAGTAATCTTGATCTTCTCGTCTCCAGAAAAAGCCGTCGCAACTCAACCTCCAGACGAGATCACTCCGGTCAAGGAACAGGACGATGGTGACCGAAAAGACGCCAAGAGTTCTTTCTCTGATTTGCGAGGAAGTGGGTTGTTTATCCTGCTCGTTGTGTTATATTTCTCGTTGTGGATCATCAGAAGGAGAAGACAAAGTAAGTTGCCATTTGTCCTAAACAGCATACAATTTGCAGTTTTTTTTAAAAAAAAAACTCCCCTTTTTTTAAAAAAAATTATATTTTAAAAACATCTCTTTTGGTGAACAATGTGGTTCCAGATTTTTGACATTGCAATACAAGCATGAACTTAGTTACATATTCACCTTTCATATTCTCAGATATTCTTATATTCATCACACTTATTTTATCCATTTCCAATTCGTTTCATAGCTTGCTTCCTTTTTCTTTAAATATTCTCATGTCTTATTTTACAGTGTTATCTAAAATGCTTATTTCATTTCTATGTTCGTTATACTCATATAATTTTATCTGTCACGTTTGCAATTTTATCACATACTATTATTTCATTCATTATTCAATAAATTTCATCTTAATTCTAATAATTCAAAAATATTCCCCTTTAATTATCAATTTGAGTATGCCACCGCTTTGCCCTATTCATCCCTCAGTTTACTCCCCTTTAATTCATAATAAAAATTAACCATAATATAACATAATATAACATAATATAACCACTTTTTTGATTATCACATTCTAAATTCATAACAATAGTCTCCTAACTACTACATATCACATATGTATGTGTATATGTGTGTGTGTGTGTGTGTGTGTGTGTGTGTGTGTGTGTATATTCTTAAGTTTTCGCGGGTACTTACATGTATGGCATTCAGCTTTGTTCGGGTATTTTCCCACGTCATTGTAGTTGTGCTTTTAAAGTTGTAGCAACGTTTCGGCAGAATCTCATCTGCCATCATCAGGCTGTATTGTGTTCGTCTGTGAGTCAGACTTTCACAGCCGTTTCTGTTTTAAATTTGGGGCTAGCCTACTGCTGTGCCAGAATGGTTTTTTTCTTCATCCTGATTGGTTGGGAGTCTTGGTCTGTGTTTATTGGTCTTGGAGTTTGCTGTGTTCTGCTTGATTGGTGTTTCTAATATCTTCTGTCTGTTTTGTGGCTTTTTTGTGTCTTGATTGGCTGGCAACATTGTGTTTCCAGCGTGTTTTTTTGTGTATTGGAGGCTTTTAGTGCAGCTTGGCTCTGAGTAAATGGACGGCTATCATTTGTTAGGATGCTAGGTTTCATCTGGGTACCTGGTTGGGGTGTGTTTGAGCTGGAGGTATCAGGGGGGATCTGTTTGTGCCCAGGTGTTTGCCTGGCTTGTGGTGTGGAGATTTTTTTTTTTGAGAGTGCAGGCTTCCAGATAATTGACAGCCTGGTGGAATCATCTCTTCTATTCATGCTTTGCTACAACTTTAAAAGCACAACTTTAATGACGTGGGAAAATACCCGAACAAAGCTGAATACCACACACACACACACACACACACACACACACACACACACACACAGAGAGAGTCAGATTCCGCATGATATTTTTTCGTCAATTACATTCTAGATTATTTATTATTTCAAAAATATTAATCTATTCAAATAATTATAGAAACTGATATTGGTCTGCAAAAAACTCCACATTGGCGACAGGAATGGCATCTGGCCAGTAAACACCCAGCTCCATTCAGCTGCATAGGCTCCACCCCACAAGGGATTATGGGGTCATTAAAAGGAGATGATGATTGAAATATTGAAATCTCCTAAATATTATAGTTAATGTACCCACTAAAAAAAAATATATGGAAACCAAGGTGTATTCTCAGAATTTGCAAGATTCAAAGATACTGATGAACATATTATGAAAAGGGGAAAATTCTGTTGCCACAGGACCTGGAACGAGTTCTAATTCTCATTTTTCTTGCAGAGCAAAAGGAAGAGAAGCACGGAAATGCTCCTTTGGTAAGCTCCTTTTTGCTTCTGAAAATGGGGTCCCAGCAGCACCATAAGAATGAGAATAGAGCTGGAAGGGACCTTAGAGGTCTTCTAGCCCAACCCCCTGCTCAAGCAGGAGAACCTATGCCTGTGAGGGTGAACCTATGGCAGGCGTGCCACAGGTGGCACGCAGAGTCATTTGTGCCGGCACATGAACCACAGCCAAACTTAACCTCACTGCTCATGCATGTGCTTCCCAGCTGATTTTTGGCCCATTTGAGGCCTTTTTCGGCCTCCCAGAGGCTTCAGGGAAGCCTCTGCAGCCTTTGGAGGCCAAAAAAACAGGCTCATTTTGTCACTTCCTGTATTTCCGGAAATACCAGAAGTGACGAAACGGGCCGATTTTTCAGCCTCCAAAGGCTGCAGAGGCTTCCCCCAAGCTTCCTTCGAGCCTCTGGGAGGCCGGAAAAGGCCCCAAATGGGCCGAAAACCAGCTGTTTCTTGTCTGGTGTATGGGTAGTCTTATAACCCTTTAGAGACCTTTTGAACTTACAACGGCACTGGGGAAAAAAGTGACTTAGGACCGCTTTTCACACTTACAACGGTTACAGCTTCCCCACAGATCAAAATTCAGGCACTTGGCAACGGACTCGTAATTATGACGGTTGCAGAGTCCTGGGATCACATGATCCCCTTTCGCAACCTTCCGCCAAGCAAAGTTCAACCGGGAAGCTGGATTCGCTTAACAACCGTGTTACTCCCTTAACAACAGCAGTGATTCCCTTAACGGTGGTGTCGAGAAAGGTCGTGAAATGGCGTCATTCGAATACGACCTGTATTTCCAATTGTGGCCATAAAGTCGAGGGCTACCTGTACTTTAAGGAAACTTTAAAGAAATGTGTTTATTTAAACAAACAAACAAATAAATAAACACACATGTAAATTCATAAATACATTTCAATACATGTATTAAGTTAAATGGCCATAAATGTGTCCAACGGGGGACTCGAATCTCCCAACCCAAATTCAGTTTTTACTTAGAAATAAAATAAAACTTGGTTTGAATAGAATAGAATAGAAAATAGAATAGAATAGAAAATAGAATAGAATAGAATAGAATATAGAATAGAATAGAATAGAACAGAATAGAGAAAATGAATAGAATAGAATAGAATAGAATAGAATAGAATAGAATAGAATAGAATAGAATAGAATAGAATTCTTTATTGGCCAAGTATGATTGGACACACAAGGAATTTGCCTTGGTGCAAATGCTCTCGGTGTACATAAAAGATACATTCGTCGAGAGTCAAGAATCATCAGGTCCAACACTTAATGATAATCATCGGATACAATAAGCAATCAAATCATACTAGGAGACAGTCAGTATGAATCGTAAGGATACGAGCGACAAAGTTACAGTCATACAGACACAAGTGGGAGGGGGAAGGGCGATAAGGAGTGATGAGATGATTAATAGTGATAGTAGTGCAGACTTAGTCAATAGTTGGACAGTGTTGAGGGAATTATTTGTTTAGCAGAGGGATGGCGTTGCGGAAAAACTCCCCTTGTGTCTAGTTGTTCTGGTGTGCAGGGCTCTATAGCGTCGATTTGAGGGAAGGAGTTGAAACAGTTTATGTCCGGGATGTGAGGGGTGTGTAGATATTTTCACAGCCCTCTTTTTGACTCGTGCAGTATACAGGTCCTTGATAGAAGGCAGGTAGGTAGTAATTGTTTTTTCTGCAGTTCTAATTACTCTCTGGAGTCTGTGTCTGTCCTGTTGGGTTGCAGAGCCAAACCAGACAGTTATAGAAGTGCAGAAACTCTCTTTAAAAAAAAAATTAGACATGCAGGCTTTGTTAAAACCTATTTTTTTATTTTTTGTTTGGCTTGAACCGAAGGAAGAAGTCGTAGAGCCTGCGGCCGTAACGGTTTTCACGGTCGATTACGAAATGCTGGCATTCCCTGGAGGACCAAAGGGGAAACCAGCAGCCTCTCCAAAACCCACCCAGCGGGAACCGACGGAATACGCTACCATCGTCTTCCTCCCGAAGACGCCGGATGATGCAGAGGCCTCCTGTGATGACCTGGGGCGTGGCACAAAGGCAACAAAGTCAGACAATCAGTAGGAGTCCCTTTATTAGCTCCAACTTTGCCCCCAGTGTCCAGGTTATCTTCTGGCTGGAGAAAAACTCTCCCAGGAACAGCCTTGGGCTGCAGAGACTCAAGTCCAAAACATGGTCAACACAAACTGTAACTATAAGTCCAATCAAGCCAAACTGAAGTAGTTAGTTTGGCAAGGTAAGGAGCAAGAATTCCAGATGTGAAGGCACAGCAGTAATTCAACACGGTTTGGAGGACACCAGGAATGCAGATAACCAAAGTCAACACAAGATAAACTCATGTTTTGTTCCCAGCAAACACTGTTCTCAGCATGCATCTCTTATAAACTCTCTTCCCGGGTGTGGAAGGGAATCAGGGCCCTTTCCTCCCCTATAAGTCACACAACCCATGTTGCTCCCTTCTCCGTTCCTCCCTGCGTGCGCTTAGGATGAAGAGGGGGTGGGCCTGGATCTTCCTCTGAACTCCCCCTCCCTTGTTCTACCCCTCCCTTGTTCTACCTCTTTCCTGCTCTGCCCAGCTGGACTTTGCCCTTCACCAGTTTCCTCCACAGCCAATGGAGCCACGTTCCTGCTCCCTGTCAGCTGTTCATCTTCCTCCTCGGATTCAGACTCTGACAGGGGCATAACATCCAAACAGACACCTCGCCCGGTCTGTGTGCAGCAACAACAGCCTTGACCTGGCCAGTGCCTCCTTTGTGGTTTTCCGGAGGGCACATCTGTGCAGGGCTTCACCCCGAAGGGGACTGCTGGGTGAGGAGGAGGCGAGAGCACTGAGTCATTTGGGGGAAACCAGACATGCCTAATAACCCCGCATTGGACGGGAAACCACATCCTGTGAACGACAAACTTTTGCGAATCAGAGGAGCGAAGGTGGCTGACTGGAGTCAGGGGTGTTCTGACCCAGGCTTCCCAAGATCACGAAGGCGACTCCTTGTCCCGATAAAACCTCTTTTATTTAGGTTAAAAAGTGAATTCCCCTCCAGCAAAGTCTCAGCAAACAGTCTTTCATGAGATTGCACAACTACAGACCTTGATCAGTCTGGGAGAGTTGCCAGGCCGATAGCTTCCAAACGCCATGCTGTAGCAGCAATGACTTGGCAAGAAGTCAGGGTCAGATCTTGACACTAATTAAATGAACTCATTGTCTCCTGCAAACCCCACTCCCCTTTCGCTCCCCTTTATTCCCTATATGGGAGGGGCCATTCACTGTCCACCTGAGTCTTTACTCCCGAGTTGACCCTTGTTCCTTAACTGTTCCCTTCATCTGGCAGCTCTGTGCATGCACACATTAGGAACAGGCTCCAGCTGTTCTTCTTCCCCACTGATCTCTGACTCCGAAGGCAGCTGATAACTGTCGGACGGCCCTGGCCCCATCTCTGCCTCCAACGCAGAGCCCCCATCAGAGCCTTCCCCAGACTCCAGGACTGGCCCAGGTTCCTCCCCAACCTCCTCACTGTCCGAGTCTGCCGCCAGCTCCACTGGCCGCTGGCGGGCCACAACAAGCGGGAGGCGCTCTGCGCTGGCACAGAGACACTCTCTCCCCACAGGGCTGAAAAGAGATGGAGGGTTTGCAAAGCAGATGGGGCGTCCTGGACGTAAGACTGCAACCGAGCCTGACGTTTCTGTGGCTGAGTGAATTTTGCCCCCCTTTTACGACTCTTCCTGCCATCGTTGTTAAGCAAATTCCTGCAGTTGTTAAATGAGGAATATGGTTTGTTAAGTGAATATGGGCTTCCTCGTTGTCTTGGCTTGGTAGGTCGCAAAAAGGGATGCTGATACCGTCGTAAATAGGAGTCAGTGGCCGAGCATCTGAATTTTGAGCATGTGATCTTGGGAAGGCTGCAATGGTGGCATGTGTGAAAAACAGCCGTAAGTCATTTTTTTCAGAGCTGTTGTAACTTTGAACGGTCACTAAATGAGAACTAACTGTTCTATCAAGCAAAGTGCTGTAGTCCCTCCTTATCTTTCCAGAAATAAAAATAGAAAACCAAAAACAGAGAGCTGGTTTGGTCTACTATCTAAGGTACCAGGTTAGAAAGCAGGAGATGGGGAGTTCTAGTCCCGCCTGAGGCATGAAAGGCAG
>NW_020717518.1:27728-49263 GCF_900518725.1 Notechis scutatus | reverse complement strand
TCGGCTGATAAAAAGAGGCGAATAGTTATTATTCTCAGCCGAAGCTGCTCCCAAACAACCAGACAGGCAGGCAGGCAGAACAGAGCACTGAATTGAAGCGCGCGCGGGCGGGGTGGGGGTAAACGGGCGCTTCGGAGGAGCTGCGGCGACAGGAAAAGGACTTTTTGCCTTGAAAGAGCAAGAGAAGCAGGAAAGGGAGGGGAGTGAGACTTTTTGCTCACTTTAACCATTTTTTTTTCCTGCTTGGTTGAGACATTGAGCTTTTGCCTGAGAAAGGTGGGGCTCGATGGTTCTCAAAGCAGAAAATTGGCACTAAAGTTTGACCCAAATATATTTCAGAGCATTGACTCAAAATACCTCATGTGTTTGGGAGTGGGCTTCCGGTTTTGCGCGGCTTCGGTAGCGGCAGGAATTCGCGCCCCTGCGATCCCTGCCGCGTTCGCTGCCAAGGTGCCCCCGATCTAAATAGGTCTGGGGGCTATGGCTGCCTTGTAGAGGCAGCCGAAGAGAGAGGGGATCCGGACAGAGGTTTGGGGGTAACGCAGACCCCCTTTCCAGCCGGAACAACCCCTTTTTCCTGAGGTGGATGAGCGGCGGTAAGCAATGGCCGCCTCAAAGAAGCCAGCAGCCGGGTAAGATTCGTGCTGGAGGAAGAGGGAAGAGCTGTGGAAGTTGCTTCTGACTGGGATAAAGCTAAGAGAGAGAGTTCCTGTAATCTTGAAGGCTGCTAAGGATACTTTGTTTCAAGAAAGAGATACAAGCGGCGAACATTTCAAAAGAGTAAGTTTTTTTTTTTTCCTTGCCTTTCACTCTCCTCCCTAACGTGACAGCAGTGGAACCATAAGAGAAATCCGGGAATTTGTTCTGGAGGTAAATAAATATTGAAGGAGCAAGGATTTCTGAATATTCAAAGGGGAAAAAAAAGAAGAAGAAGATCTTTTTTTTTTTGGCTGTGAGTGGGAAGGGAGAGGAAAAAAAAAAATTGGAGCAACCTGAAAATAAGGAGAAGACTGCCTAAAACTTTAAAGAGCTAATTTTAAAGAGCTATTAAACAGCAATAAGAGTTTCTAAAGATATATTTTAAAGAGAACTTTGTGATCAAACTTTATCCCAAAAAGAGAAAGTGGAAAAAGAGAAAGCATTAAAAAAGCCTCAAGTCCTGATTGGATTCAGCTGATTGGACTGTTTGATGACTTTGGATTTTATGAGAATTATCTCAGATTAAAAAGCACTTGGGTGGTTGTTTTGGAAAAAATTTTCTCTGTACAATGGCATCAGTTGTGGATGAACTAGAACTTATACATCAAAAATATGAAAGAGAAAAGCGAGAAGGAAAAGATGTTTTTGGCACTCTTTTTCAGTTTATAGAAATGGCGGTTTGTGCTTATGTAAAATCGTATGAGCAGGATAAAGAAGAAGCCATTTTTGAAGAACATGTGACTTTGGTTGGAGAAGAAAAGAAGGAGGAGAAAAAGGAGAAGAAGACTTTAAGACCTGGGAAAACAATCCAAAAAGAGAAGAATAAGGTGAAAAGAGGATATTGTGTTAGGAAACAACAGAAAGAGAGAAAACAGGATAAAAGGGAGGTGGAGAGACAAAGGGGTAAAGAGGATAAGGAGAAGAAGAAGCAAGGGAGAAAGGAAGGAATAAGAAACTTTAATGATGGGGAGCAAAATGCAAAAAAACAAAAGTTTTTCAGAGATAATGGATAGATTTTATTGGAAAAGGGATTCTAGAAGGGTACATAAGATTGCATTTTTATATTTGTATTTAGAAATAATTATAGAAGATTGGAAATAATATGTAATTTAAAATGTGATAAATATTTAGTATAATTTAGTGAATTTTTTGTTAAGAGAGGGGAGTGTTAGGGTTTGGGGATTAACCCCTAGCAGAGTATTGCAGCAGTAGTCAAGCCAGGAAGGGCCCCAGAGTATACACACACTGAACACAAACACTGTTTGTAGTTTAAATAGTTTTTAATCCATTTAGAGTTTAAAGCATTGTCATTCAGTCCATTAAGTCATTCACAGTATTTCCATCCAGTAAGACTCACTAGTATAGTCCAAGTTAAGAGTCCTTGCAATATCTTTATCAGCCGATAAAGATATCTTCTCCTCCTCCGGTGCCTCTCTCCAGAGGAACAAACGCTGGATATTCAGCAAGAAGTTCAAACAGTAGAACAGTAGAATTACGCAGTAAATCAGCAAACAGTAGCAAACAAGAACAGTTCAGTCACAGGCACTCACAGTCAGTAATCACAGTTAGTAACAGTAAGACACAGTTAGTCGCAGTAAGCTTTCCAGCTTCTAATGCTTCCTTATATTGTAACTTCTAACCGCACCCTTAATCGGCTAATTGCCTGCAACATTGTGCTTAAAGTGATAAGCACTTAAACCATGATATCTAAGTTTTATATATTTATTCACCCAAACCATATTTGGTATCAATGTTATACCTAACATACTCCCCTTTTGGGTGAAATAAATATATAATACCTTTACAATCTAACCCCATATTTTTCACAACTCTCCTGGTGCTTACTGGCACCTTGGGCTTTAGTAAAATTATCAGCTAAATTGTCCTCCGACATACAGTACTCTAGCTGAATCATCTTACTTCTTACAGATTGTCTCACATTTAGGTATCTTAGATCTGTATGCTTGCTCCTTGTTTTTACTGCAATATTTGTGGCCATTTGAATTGCTGCCTGATTATCTTCATGTATAATTATAGGATAATCCACAGTTATACCTATATCAATTAACATTTGTTTATACATTATTAATTCTGTACATAACAGAGATAAACAGGAGAATTCTGCCTCCATAATAGACAAACTTATATGCTGTTGTCTTATTGACTTCCAGCCTATTAATGTCTTACCCAGCATTATGGCTGTTCCTGAAGTCGACTTTCTAGTGTCTCTTTCTGATGCAAAATTAGCATCTGCATAAGCACACAGAATTAAATCACCCTTTGGTTCTAAATACAATGAATAATTCATTGTCTTTTTAAGATATCTTAATATCCTCTTAGCTGCATTCCAGTGTCTTTCACATGGTGCAGAATTGAATCTAGCCAACTGATTCACGCAGTACGAAATATCTGGTCTAGACCAATTACTAATATAACTCAAACTACCAATTAAAGATTGATAAATCACCTTATCAAACTCCGGGCTTTGTTCATCAGTGTTGCTAAACTCCTGACTCATTGGAGTCTTAGCTGGCTTACAAAGCTCCATCTTGTAATCTTTTAGCAATTTGCTTATCTTATCTTCCTGAGATATCTTAAAACCTTTCCGTGTTTTCTTTATATTTAAACCGAGATACTTCTTTATCTCCCCTAATTGCTTGATCTTTATTCTCTTTCCTAATGATGCTATTATTTTATTAGCTTCATCATTAGTTTCAGTTATCAAAGCAATATCATCTGTGAATAGTAATAATAATGATACTTTCCCATTTGTCTCCCTCTTAAACAGACATGGATCGGCTAAACCAGCTTTAAATCCTATATTGTCTAGTTCCTTTACAATATACTGGTTCCATTCATAGCCTGATTGTTTAAGACCATAGAGGCTTTTCTTTAACAACCAACAATCATTATTATCCTTATTTTCACTTTTAATACCAACAGGTTTTTTCATATAAATAGTATGTTTTAATGGGGTGTGCAAGTAAGCAGTTTCCACATCTAAATGGTTAACTATATAGTTTTTACTAGCTGCCCACACTAAAGCTGCTCTCAAGGTTGCTGCCTTAAGACTAGGTGCAAACACCTCATCATAGTCATTAGCATTCTGTCTAAAACCTTGGGCTACTAACCTTGCCTTATGGATTAAATTACCATCTTTATCTGTTTTTACCTTAAAAATCCATTTGCAGCCAATGGATTTCTTTCCTACAGGTAATTTGGCATTTTCATACACTTTCATATCTCTTAATGAATTTAGTTCCTTATTCATTGCTGCATACCATCTTTCTTTTTCCTTAGTAGGATACTTTTTAATTTCTTCAACAGAATTAGGAACTTGATTAATCTGGCACACTGTGTTAGCCTGGTACCTATCAGGCGGTCTAGATACACGTGTAGTTCTTCTGGGAATTACAGGGCTTACAGGAGGACTTTCTTGAACTACTACTTGTTCATCTTTCTCATCCTTTTCAGCTATTGAATCTGTTTCTTCCTTTATGGGCACTATTTCATCCTGTATTTGTCTCTTTACTTTATTTTTAAAGTTACAGGGATAACTAATGGGATTTCTATAGGATTCAATAATTACATCTTTATTGGCATCCTGTTCTAATTTCTCCCATCCTTCATGTTCTAGAAATTGGGCACTAGCACTACATAACACTTTAGATGTGCCTTTCTCCCAAAATCTATATGCCCTATGGTTTGCCTGATAACCAACGAAGAAAAATCTTTTAGCTCTATGTTCCCCTTTTTTTCTGAGTTGTGCAGGAATATGCACCCATGCTGGTGCACCAAATGTGTGCAGGTAACTTAGGTCAGGTTTCCTGCCATGCCACCTGGTGAATGGTATTTCACCTGTTGTTGTATTAACAACGTTGTTCAATATGTTATTAGCACACATTGTAGCCTCCCCCCACAAAGTATCAGGTAACCCAGAATCATTTAACATTGTTCTAACCATTGCCTGTAGTGTTTGGCCTCTTCTTTCAATAAAAGCGTTATGTTCTGGCCTGTATGGAGCAGACTTCTTATGCTCTATTCCAGCTATCTTAAGTCTGTTCTGGAATTTGTTATTAATAAATTCCGTACCATTATCTGTCACCAGGGTTATCAGTTGTCGTTTAGACTTTCTTTCAGCAAACCTAAGCCAATTGAAAAAATGTTGATATGTTTCAGTTTTGCTTTTCATTAAATAGCAAAACCCATATCTAGAATAATGGTCCATAATGCTCAGTATATATCTAGCACCCCCCATACTGGGTTTCTTTGGACCTATGATGTCTGCAAATACCACTTCTAAAGGTTCTTTTGTTTTGAAACCATTTAGCCTATTTGCAGGCAATACTTTGCTCTTATCTTCACAGCAAACATTACAACGCAAATATTTATCACAAGGTTTTAACCTTATTCCTTCAGATAACTCAACTGTACGTTTTAGCATTTTAAAATTTACATGCCCCAAACGCCTATGCAATAAATGGATACATTCATTATGAGGTTTTATATTATTAAATACAGTTTGTGCCTCCCCTTTCTTACTATTATCTAAGACATATAATGTTCCATTTAAAGCTGCAGTTACCCTTTTGTTATCTTTTTCAATTATGCAATTATTATCTTTAAAAGTAATTACATAACCTAATTTATCTAATACCCTTACTGAAAGCAAATTAAACTTTAGTTGCGGTACATACAACATTTTTATATCCTGGTTTATGCACGGGCAATGTGCAAAACCTTCACCTTTCGCTTTCAGGTTCCAGCCATTGGCAAGTGATATATGTTGAGAACTTGTAGACATTTTTATAAATTTTGTCTTATCTCTTGTGATGCAGTGGGATGCGCCACTGTCAACCACCCATAGATCATTCTTCACATCAGAGTTGCTAAACATGGCTAGTTCAAATGCTTTCTTTGGCTTTTTTATATTCTGGCTTTTTCTCTTTTTGCAGAATCTTGCCAAATGTCCTCTGCCTCCACAATTAAAACACTTTTTAATTGTGTATGCCGTCGAAGATAAATTCTCTTCTTCCGGGTGCTGTAATTTGCTTTGCTGGTTTCTTTCAAGCTTTGAAGATAATTTCTCTTCTTTCTTATCTTCTCTCAGCTCGTCACGCTCACGCCTTCTTCTGGCTTCTTCTAATAGCCTGCCTGTAATCTCGGTTAATGAGAGGCTTTCTTTTGGCAATACCTCTAACGAAGTCACATAGTCATCATAGCTTTGATCTAATGAAGATAATATGATGTAGACTTGTTGCAGTTCATTAAATATAAGCTCTTTTTCTTGCAATTCTTGAAAAATGCTTTTCATACAGTTTAAATGAACTAACATATCTCCATTCCTCTGAAGATGCGTTCGAAAAAGCTTCCGTGTAAGATTTATATGTGCTCCTACACTGTCCCGAACATAAATCTTCCTGAGGTTCTCCCAGCAGTTTGCAGCATTTTCACTACAGGAACCAATTAGCACTATAATGCTTGAAGTAATGAATGAGGTCCTGATAAAAAGTAAAGTTCCTGATTCATGGACAGAGGCATATATTACACTTATACCAAAAGAAGATACCGATCTGCAACAAATACAAAATTATAGACCAATTTTCCTGCTAAATGCGGACTACAAAATATTTGCTTCAATAACAACAGAAAGACTCAAAAGATATTTGAATTACTTTATACACCCAGATCAAAATGGATTTTTTAAATTTTTTTTAAATAAACTTTATTAAGTTTCCAAATTTTAAAAACATAAAACTTTATACATTGTTATCAACATGAAGACATCTTTTGCATCTCCTCACATTTTTCAGTATATGTATTTACTTATTCCTTTACCATTACATCTTACTCTTACTATAAATCAATACCTTTTATCCTTACATCTCAATCTTCTCCATGGTATATTTACATATTTACATATTCCCTCATTCTTTTCCTAATTGCCATTTTATTTTTATTTCTAAACCACTCATACCAGGCATCCCAGGCCCTATAATAAATTGAATCTTCTCTGTCTTTTATTTTCATCATTAGCCTGTTCATCTCTATACAATCTATTATTTTTTTTTATAACCATGCCTTCCAGTGGAACCCTTTTTTCCTTTGAGTTGTGCGTACGAAATTCTTGCAGCTGTTAATATATGTAACATAATATATCTATCTGTTTTATTGCATTTTTGTGTTATTATACCTAATAAAAAAGTTTCCGGATTAAATTCAATTTTCTGATTTGTGATTTCGTCTATCCATTGTCTAATTGTATTCCAATATTTTTTCACTTCCTGGCATGTCCACCAGGTATGGAAATAAGTGCCTTTTTCTTTTCCACATTCCCAACAATTTGGGTCTGAGTTAAACATTTTTGCCAATCTAGCAGGGGGAAGGTGCCATCTGTAGAACATTTTGTATTAATTTTACTTGTATGCTGTGGATGTAATTAGTTTGTAATTTGATCCCCACATTCTCTCCCAATTTTCCAGGTCTATATTGTGGCCAACATTTTTCGCCCATACCACCATCGTCTCTTTGACTACCTCCTCTTCCATTTTAAAATCTAGTAGAAAGTTATATATTCTTGAAATCATTTTCTTTTCCATTTCTTGTAGAATTTTATCTAATTGATGCTTTTCCATGCAGAAACCAAATATCTCGCCTGAATTTGCATGTATGGCCACCAATCTATCTTTATATTTTGTTCCTCTAATTCTTGTCTCGCTTTTAATCTTCCTTGTGTGTCTAATAGGTCTTTGTAATTCCTCTTTTTTTCCCCAGATCCATTGCATTTGGGTAGATTTGTGCTTCCATAATTGACAACCAGTTTGGTATTTTAGTATAATGATTCTTTTTAATCTTGTTCCATGTCCAAATTAATGAATCTCTGATCATGTGTCTCTAAAAATATGCATGCTGTTTACATTTCCCATCCCATAGGAAACTATGCCACCCTCTCTGCAAGTCGTGACCCTCTATCAACAGTATTCTTCTATTTTCCAGGTTGATCTAATCTTTAATCCATACCATAGCCACAGCCTGATAATACATTTCCCAGTCAAGGAGTCCAAAGCCACCCCTTTCTCTTTTGTCCTGTAACAATTTCATTTTTATCCTGGCTTTTTTCCCATCCCAAACAAATTTACTTATTATTCGATCTAATTCTCTAAAAAAGGTTTTATCCAATCTTATTGGTACAGTTTGAAAAAGATATAGTATTTTTGGTAGGGTAGACATTTTAATTGCCGCAATTTTCCCCAGTAATGATAGCTGTAATTTTCCCCACATTTCCAATTCTTTTTTGATTTGTATTATTAATTTGCCATAGTTATCTTTTTTTTTTAAGCAAGTTTTATTAATTTCAAAAAACAAACAAATCATCATCAACCATTACATATTTGAACCTTTTTCCATTATAGATTTAACAAGTCAGATAAAACCTTATCTTATACAATACATTTCTATATTATTTCATCTATTTCTTTCTGACTTGATTATCGTCACTCTCTTTCTATGTTTCTACAAGGTTTCACCAATACTCTCAAAGACATAAACAGACACAAACATACATATAAAAAATCTTTTAGTAAAGTAACTTGGCCCCAGGTACCTCTCTTTATATGGGCTTTAATTATATTCATGCTCATCTTACAGATCATTACTTATTTTATTTACCATTCTGTATCTTCTATATAAACTTCTCCACACATTTCACTCTTCATAATTCTATCTTATTCAATCCATCTTAATTTAAATCATTATATTTGTATCTTTTGCCCATCCTTTATTATCCCTCTATCTCATTCCTTATAATGAAAAAAAAAAAGAATTTCTCCTGAAATCACTAATCAGAGTATGATGCCTTTCTATCCTCTCCCTAAATTAATTAGATTAACATTTAAAATAACACCTAATACCCAATTTGATTCTGCTTGGTACATTCTATCTACTAATTTTTACTCTTAGTAACAATAAAAACAGAGTAAAAAATCAAAAATGTTTAAATACATAATATCCTCCTAAATACGTAGTTAAATAATAAATCTAAATAATAAATCTTATAGCATTCTCATTGCCTTTCCCTTCAATATTTTATTATATTTTAAAAATCAATCATTATTAAACATTTCAACATTTTAATTTCTTATTAACTCTTAAGCCATTCTAATTTTCTATTTCTAATACAAATGTTACAATACCATCTTGTGTACCTTGCAGAATCTTTTTAAAAAAATTTTATGCTTTACCCATTATCCCTAAAAAAGATTCCTCTTTTCCCATCTAATTTTAAAACTTTGTGGCTTTTCTCCGCCTTTCCCCTTTCTTTCTTCCCCCACCAAATCTTCCTACCCCCCCTTCTTCTAACCTCTGTCTTGCCGGCATCCCTTCTCTGTTGTATTCCCTTTTTCTCTTGTTTGCTATCCCTCCCTAGCCGGCAGAACCTCCTTTTACCAAGACGGTGCAGTGGCGGTCCGTAATGGCCGCCACAAAGAAGCCGGCAGCTGGGCAAGTATGCGCTGGAGGAAGAGGAGAAAGTTTTTAAAAGTGAAAGTCTTCTTGGTCGACCCAGGACTCTAAGATATATTTAATTTAATTCCTGAAAATGATGGCTTTTTGGATGATTCTTTCCACGAGAGAAAAAATTCTGAGGTGCTGAAAGGAAAGTTTACTCTCCCCCCCCGACGGAATTAATAAATGGATATTGAGAAACCTGTTTTTTTTTCAGGTAAAACTAGCTTTTTGGGATAAGTCGGAAAGGAGAGGACCAAAAATATATTTATCTGGTTGGATTTTGTTGGAGGAGATGCCTTAAGGATTTGAAAACAGAAATAAAATCTTAATAAGGCTTTAAAACACAGATTTGAATTTTATTTTTTCCTTTGTCTGATACTACCCCTGGAAGAGAAAGGGGGAATTTTGGCTTGGCTTGGATTGATTGAGGATTGTGGACTTTGGGATTGTCTTATTTTTCTTTTGGAATATTTTGGTTGGTGTGAGAAGAAAGAGGGAAAAAAGAAAAGAAAAGATCTATAATGGCTTTTTCTTTTGAGGAACTGAGGGATGAATATGAGCAAACAAAAGCAGCCTGTAAAGATGGTATGGAAAAAGCTTTTCTTTTTTAGAAATGGCGTTGGTTAACTATGAACAGACAATACAGATGGAAGCTGAAGAACAACAAGAAGAAGATGAAGACGCCATCTTCAATGAATCCCAAAATTCATCTAAGAAAGAAGGAAGGAAGAAAGCGAGGAAAATGAAGGATTTAAGATCTAAAAAAACATTTAAGAAAGAGAAAAATATGATGCAAAATAAATACAATGATAGCAAACATAGTTATCTTTTTTGATTGAAGAGCATCTTGCTGTTAACCAAATGCCTAAATATTTTACCTTTTTCACGCTTTGCATTCCCAATTTTCCTTCTAATTCTTTTTTTTTTGCTTATCTTTGAAATTTTTAGTCAATAATTTTGTTTTGTTTTTATTTATCTTAAGGCCTGCGACCTTGCCAAATTCCTCTATTTTCTTTATTAATTTTACTCCCGTATCCTCTGGATCTTCCAAAAAAAATACTATATCATCGGCAAATGCCTGTACCTTATAATGCTCCTTTTTGATTGAAGCCCCTTTGATTTCTTCATTTTTCCTAATGTTTTCCAATACGTTTTCTAAGGTAAGAATAAAGAGAAGGGGTGACAGTGGGCATCCTTGTCTTACTCCCTTGTAGATCTTAAACGTTTCCATTCTATCACCATTCAGTATTACACTGGCCGTCTGTGTCTTATAAATTGTTGAAATCAGTTTGATAAATTTATTGCCAAATTGCATGCTTTTTAATTGTTGTATTATAAACTGCCAATTAACATTGTCGAATGCCTTTTGCGCATCGAGGAAGACCATTGTCAATTGTTTTCTTGGGTTTGCTTCATAGTATTCTATTATATTCATTACCATTCTGGTATTATTTTTGATTTGTCTATTCGGTAAGAATCCGTTTTGGTCGCTATGAATGATCTGGTTGTGTTTTTTTCAATCTTTCTGCCATTATGGACATAAATATTTTATAATCAACATTTAAAATGGATATGGGCCTATAATTTTGAATTAACTGATGGTCCAAATCGTCTTTTGGGATCAATGCTATGTATGTCTCCCCCCATGACTTAGGTAATTTTGCTGTCGTCAGTACCTCATTATAGAGTTCTAATAATTGCATTTCAAATTTTCCTTGGAGCGTTTTATACAGTTGCCCTGGGAGACCATCCGGTCCCAGTGTCTTATTGTTTTTCTGTTTCAGGATTGCCTCTTGCAATTCTCTTAATGTTATTTCCCTGTTTATCTCTTCTTTATCCTCTTCCGGGATCACAGGTAGCCCTTTTCCTTCTAAGTAATGTTGGATATTTCCCTCTGGTACGTCTTCCCTACTATATAATTCCTCAAAAAAACTTTTAACAAGATGTTTTTTCTTTTCAGTTTGATGTTGTAGGGTACCATCAGCATCCTTCAATTGTTGGATTGCTCTTCTTTCTTTTTCTTTAAGTCTATAGGCTAGCCACCTTCCCGGCTTATTCGCGTGTTCAAAATAATTCTGTTTTATCTTTTTCATGTCCTGTAACCATTCATCTTGTGCTAACATATTCAATTTATGTCTAATCATTATCCTCTCCGTATTTGCTGTCTTATTATGTGGTGTTTTTTCTAGTGTTTTTTCTAACTCCTTAAGAGTATCTAGTAGTTTAGATTGTTCTTCTTTTTTTTCCTTGTATCTATGTTTATTATATGAAATTGCTAGGCCCCTGATGTATGCTTTAGTTGTGTCCCATAGGTTTGGAATTGATGTTTGTTGTTTTTTGTTTTCCTTTAGAAAGAACTCCAATTCTTTTTCCATCATCTTAACATATTCTTTTTCTTTTAGGATCTCCTTGTTTAGCATCCATCTTCTGTTCTTTTTCAATCCTTTCCAAATTATTTTAATAGGCTTATGGTCTGCCCATGTGTTAGATTAAATTTCTATTTCTTTTATATTACGTTCGATTTCTCCATTTGTCCATAACATATCCAATCTTGACCATGATGTGTGTGGTGCTGAATAGTAAGTATACTGTTTTTTGTCTGGATTTCTTTTCAATGTAATAGCAAATTTAGGAAAAGATTACAATAATGAAAATCCAGGGGAAAAAAGGAAAAGGAAAACATTACCAAAAGTATTCTATCAAAAGGCAGAAGAATTAGGATTAAAAGATATATGGAGAGAAAGAAAGAGATCAAAATGGATTTTTACCTAAGAGACAAATAAAAGACAATATGAGGATAATATTGAATACACTGGAATACTATGAAGCACATCCAGAAAAGCAAATGGCTTTGGTTTTTATAGACACACAGATAGTGTTAATTGGCAATTTATGTTGTTGCAATTGGAGGAGATGGACTTTGGAGAAAGGTTTATTAAGACAATTGAGGCAATATACTATAGACAAACAGCAAAAGTAATGATAAATGGAGACTTGACAGATAATATTAACATTAAAAAGGAACCAGGCAAGGATGTCCACTGTCGCCATTGTTATTTGTATTGACTTTGGAAGTATCGAATAGAAATATTAGGAAAAACAAAGAAATAAAGGGAATGAAAATAAAAAAGGAGGAGTATAAATTACAAGCATTTGCAGATTATCTGGTTTTTATATTGGAAGAACTGTTGTACACAGGCTTTAAGTTGATAGAAAAGATAGAAGAATATGGAGAGGTTGCAGGACTGAAAATAAATAAAGAAAAAACTAAGATCTTAGTGAAAAATATGACTGAAAAAACAAAAGAAAGTATTAATGGACAAATTAAATGTCCAGATCGCAAAAAAAGTGAGATACTTAGGGATACGAATGACAGCAAGATGTGGAACACTTAAAGAGGACAATTATTATAGATTGAAACAACAGATTGTGACAGACTTGGAAAAATGGAAAAATTTACAATGATCTTTAACAGGGAGAATAGCGACAATTAAAATGAACATATTACCAAAAATATTATATTTATTCCAGACGATTCCAATAAAGGTAGAGAAAAAATATTTTGAGGAACTAAACAAAATGATGTTGAAATTTATATGGCAGGGAAAAAAGACAAGAATTAAGTTAAAATTGTTACAGGATACTAGAACGAGACGAGGTTTTGGATTACGCAATTGGGGATTAGGCAGTAACATTGATGTAGATGAAAGAATGGATTGTACTGAGAAATGTTAGATTGTTAACATTGGAAGATCATGATTTGCAATTGGGGTGGCATGCATTTTTATGGTATAAGGAAAGTAAGGTACATGGATATTTTTGGAGACATTATATCAGGGATGCTTTCTTAACAATATGGGAGAAAATAAGGGAGAAGCATTATATGAAAAGTCCAGTCTGGTTATCGACAATA
Source organism: Notechis scutatus (assembly GCF_900518725.1). The sequence continues at coordinate 36,146 of NW_020717518.1, read as the reverse complement.
GAAGCTTTTGCATACCCAAATGTTTTTAAAATAGAACATATTATTAGATATAATGAAATCTTAATTGAAAAGGGTGAAGTCAAAACAAAGCAAGAATTAGATGAACAAGGGATTAATATGAATTGGTATTCATATTTGCAAATACATTCAAGATATGAAAAGGATAGTAAGATAGATGGGTTTCATAAAGAACTGACTGAACTAGATAAAATCTGAAGAGAGGATGATTAAAGAATTATATGGTTATTTATTGGGAGTGAAATTAGAAGAAGAGCAAGTTAAAGAAACAATGATTGCATGGGGGGAAATTTTTTGGGTATGGGATAGACTTGGATAAATGGCACAAACTATGGACTAGAAATTACAAATTAACAATGTCAACTGCCTATAAAGAGAATTTGTATAAGATGTTTTACAGGTGGCACCTACCCCTGGCAAGAATAGCAAAGATGTTTAAGGATAAATCGGCGAAATGTTGGAAATGTCATCAGATAACTGGATCATATTACCATATGTGGTGGACATACATAGAAGCAAAAAGATACTGGACGAAAATACACACATGGTTGGAAAAAATGATCAAACAACATATAGACTTAAAACCAGAGATACTTTTATTGGGGATTTTGCTTGAAGGTTACAATAAAGATATAACATATTTGATTATTAATGTATTAACAGCAGCTAGAATTGTATTTGCACAAAATTGGAAAAACGAGAAAATTCTGACAGAGGAGGAAACGATCAAGAAAATAATGGATTGTGCAGAAATGAGTAGATTAACAATGGTAATTAGAGAACAGGAGGAAAAGGAGTTTTATAAGATTTGGGATTTTTTTAATGAATGGTTAGATAGAAGAGTAAGAATTTGAAATATGTTGTAGTAGCAATAACACAATATAATTGATTATTTTTGAATAAGTAATAATATGAATATAACTTAGTAAATATTGGGATCTCTTCTTGAAAGATAAACTAGGATTGAAACTAAAATTTTAAGGGTGATACAATGATGTAACAATATGACATAAAATGTTGATTAGAGTAAACTATGAACATAAATAAATAAGAAATGTATAATAATATTAGTATATGCACAAGATATATGTACCCAACTGACACACTGTAAAACTGAAAGATGGTTTTATTTGTTGTTTTTGTTGTAAAAATAAAAAAAATAAAAAAGATAAGTAGATTACTGCATTCCTTTCAAACAGGCAACAAATAGTAAAAATAGGGAGCGCTATATCAAACCTTGCTCAGTTAACAGCGGTATCCCCAAGGCAGTGTTCTAGGACCCACACTCTTTATACTCTATATAAATGACCTTTGCGATCACCTTATAAGCAACTGTGTCCTCTTTGCAGATGACGTAAAACTATTCAACACCACCGACAATTCTACTGTCCTTCAAAGCGACCTTGATTATGTGTCTGAATGGTCAAACAATTGGCAACTCCAAATCTCGACCAACAAATGCTCTGTCCTACACATTGGTAAAAAAAACAGTGCACCAAATACAAGCTAGGCGAATATGACCTCGTTGACAACCCTCACTCTGTCAAGGACCTTGGAGTACTCATATCAAATGACCTAAGCGCCAGAGCTCACTTTGGCATTGACAAAAAGGCATTCTGATCGATGTGTTCGTGTCAGGGTTCTAACCAATGCCCAAACAAAATTAAGAGTCTCAAGCCATCTAGCAATAAAAATCAATTTACTTATTAGAAGCACCATGTCGGCACTACCTAGGTGAAGCCAGCTCTGACTTCACCCACTTTGCCCCTTGCCTCTGACCCTGTTTCCCCCCTCCCCCCAAAGTGTGTCACCAGTCACGTTCTCCAATGAAGCAATCTTGCGGGTCATAGAAGTCACTCCAGCCATTGCGGGTCTTCGTGGAGATGGCCTTGAGTTCAGCCAGCAGTGTTGGCAAGGCTCTTTCTTGTTGGAGATAATTAGTGGAAAGCAGCCTTCAGAACAGAATTCGTTATTAAACCTTAAAAGGTGGGGGCTGCTGCCTTTGTCTGTGTTTGCTCTTTGGGAACCCAGTTGGGTCAGAACAGGCAGGCTGTGCTTAGTTTTGACTGAGAAGTAAATTCCTTGGTGCAGCTGCGAGGTGCAATTTCCCATCCCCCACCTATGGCAACTCAGGAGTAGGTCAGGAAAGCTTCACGAGTTGACACATGGCTAGGTCGATCTCGACTTCACTAGCTAGGAGGTACCACCCCTGGAGGGTTTTCAGTGCTCCCCATGACAGGCAGGTGTAGTATAATTCCTGGTTAAAACCAGATACAGATGGGGAGGGCGGAGCTGACGTCGCGACGATACGGCATGCGATCTTGGAGGTCTGAGATCGCTGCCGATATCTTTGCTCCTGGACGGTCCTATCGGATCTAAACCGTCCTGAAGAGACGGTGAAAGTGAAGAGTGCATCCTGTCGATCCCAGGGATATCGCAAAGTCCCTGGTTGATCCAGGAGAAGCTCTTCTTGCCAGCGGCAAAGAGGCAGCCATTAAAGCTGCTGAAGTTGGGACAGCTCCGAAACAGAAGAGAACAGAAAGAGAGAGTGTGCCGGTTTGGTGAGAACTTTTTCCTTATTCTAAGATCTGAAAGGACACCCTAAGGAAAAGAAAGAATCTGTAAAAGTTTTGACAGAAGTGATTAAGCGGCGATTTTAAACAGGAATGTCAAAGTAATGTTTTTTTTTCTCATTGCTGGATTTTCTATACACGATCTTGTATTTTGAAACTGGACTGGTTTTTCCTTTTACATCTATTTTTTTCTCTCTTGATTTTGTAATATTTTAGGCTAGAGGCTCCCTTTTAGTTATTTCTTTTTTTAAATATCTTTTTCTTTTTATTAATTCTTCTTATATCTTGCTTGGAAAAGGAGGGGGAAAGTGAGAGCAAAGAAACTTTGTAACACTGCCAACTAGAGGCTTGAAAATATTATATTTCCCTGTGACCAGACAAAGCTGAGAAAGAAAGAACTGAGACTCTTTTTCAAGGACATTGCTATTTGATAAGATAGAGGGAAGAGCATGGGAGAGTATTATTGCAGGTGCTCTTCTGGGTTTCTATCAACAGCTGGAGTCTGGTGTTGAAACCTAGAGGAAAAAAAGGTGATAACTTTTTGGAGAAGAGAGCTATAATAAGAGCCTTGGATAATTAAACAAAGTGCAGTGTGCTCTTTTTACTTTTTCTAAGTTGTGCTATCCCTCCTCACCAGCTTTATTGTATTTCATTTTATCTTTTTTTTTCTTGTAATAACTATTTGCGTTTTTGACTTTGTTGGAGCTTGTCTTTGTTTTTCTTTTTTTCTTTGGAAGTCCAATCTCTACGTTTGCTTTTTATTTTAAAGGGAAAGCTTTAGTATTAATGTTTTTTTTTAAGGGAATAGCCTTTTTTTTTCCTTTCCTGGTATTTTTGTTTTTTCATCTACCTTTCTGATTTATTCTTATGCACTCTTTTCTATTTGAGACCTTTCAATTGGATTAAGGTGTTGAAGAACCTGAAGAATTTTTCCTTTTCCTTTTTTTTTTCCAAGCCTTTTTCTTCATCTAACTACTGATTGGATTAAGGTATACAAGAACCTGAAGAAATTTTGTCCTCCCTTTTTTTTCTTTTTTTTTAATCATTATTATTGGGCTTTTTTTCTACTATTTTTATTTTGAACTATAATTGGTTACTTCACAATTGGATTAAGGTTTAGAAGAACCTGAAGATTTTGAATTGCTTAAAATGAGTAGGAAATTTACAGCTCCTGGTTCTTCAACTTCTACTTCTTCCTCTCCACCATCTGGAGGACAACGTTCAATACAGACAATGTTAAAGCAAGAAAAAGAACAAGAAAAAGTTACTCTGCAGATGATTATGCAAGGAATTCAAAATATTCAAGCAAGATCAGAGAATATTGAAAAGAGAATAGAGAACATTGAACAAAGAACAGAGAACATTGAACAAAGAACAGAGAACATTGAACAAAGAACAGGGAAAACCGATGAAAAAGTGGAGAACATCCGACTTCCGGTTTGCAAGCTTTCGGCGGCGGCAGGGATCCGCGACACAGCGCGATCCCTGCTGCGTTCGCCGCCAAGGTTCCCCCGATCCGTTTGGATCTGGGGGATATAGCTGCCCCGTAGAGGCAGCTGAAGACAGGGGGGATCCGGAAAGGGGTTTGGGGGCATCGCAGACCCCCTCCCCAGCCGGCTAAACCCCCTTTTCCCAAGGCGGAGGAACGGCGGTCAGCAATGGCCGCCACGAAGAAATCTGCAGCTGGACAAGCAGGTGCAGGAGGGAGAGAGTTGGAAGAATAGTGAAAGTTGCTTCTAACCGGGACAAGACAAGAGAAAGTGACCTGGAAACTTGAAGGCTGCTAAGTATGTATTGTCCCTAGTGAGAGATACAAGCTGCGAATACTTTACAAGGGAAAGTTTTTTTCTTTGTTCCACTCTCCTTCCTAAAGTGACAGCGGAGGGAAAAAATCCTTTTGGCTGTGAGTGGGAAGGGAGAGGGAAAAAAATTGGAGCAAAATTTGAGAATAAGGAGAAGATTGCCTAAAATTTTAAAGAGTTACTAAACATCAATAAGACTTCCAAAAATATATTTGAAAGGGAACTTTGTGATCAAACTTTAACTCCAGAAAGAGAAAGTGAAGAAGAAGAAGGTATTTAAAAGAAACAGCCTGTTTGGATTGTTTGGTGATTTTGGAACTTTTGAGAATTATTTCTGATCAAAACATCTGGGTGGTTGTCTGGAAAAACTTTTTCTCTGCACAATGGCATCACTTGTGGATGGATTGAAACTTGTATATCAAAAATATGAAAAAGAAAAACAAGAAGGGAAAGATGGTCTTGGCACTATTTTTCAATTTTTGGAAATGGCGGTTTATACTTATGTGAAGCAGAATGAACAACAGGATGAAGGGGACAAATTGATGAACAAATGACTTTGGTTGGAGAAGGGAAAAAGAAAGAGAAAAAGGAAAAGAGGACTCTAAGATCTGGAAAAACAACCCAAAAAGAGAAGAATAAGGTGAAAAAGGGACATTATGTTAGGAAACAACAGAAAGGGGGAAAACAGAATAAAAAGGAGGTGGAGAGACAAGGGGTTAAAGAGGACAAGGAGAAGAAGAAGCAAGGGAGAAAGGAAGGGATGAGAAGCCCTAATGGTGAGGAGCAAGATGTTAAGAAGCAAAAGTTTTTTTAGAGATAATGGATAAACTTTATTGATAAAGGGATTCTAGAAAGGTACATAAGATTGTATTTTTATATTTGTATTTAGAAATAACCATAGAAAATTGGAAATAATATGTAATTTAAAATGTGATAAAATATTTAACATAAACTAGTGAAATTTTTGTTAAGAAAAAAGGAGTACTGCAATGAAATATGATTTAAGATTGTGATTGGGGGGGGGGGTAATAATTTTTGGAAAGCATAATTGTTCCCACAAAGGCATGATATTTAATTGAAATGGATAAAATGTTTAAGATATAAATGATTGTTAATATTAATGATCAGACTATGGTATATTAGCGAAATTTTTCGTGAAATGATAGATTTGAAGTAGAAGAAGGAGGAACATTGTAATGAAATAATGAGCTATAATATGTGATGTGGTGGGGGAATAATTATGGAAAATAGGGCTCCCATAAAAGTATGTGATTTAATTGAAAAGTAATGTGTTAAACGTTCAAGATATAAATGAATATCAATACTAATGATTAGATTTGTATCATTTTTGATAATATAATTTTAGAATGTACCAGACAGAATCCCAATGTAAGTTATGTGTTTTATATTAAGTATTATAAATATAGGGGAGAGAGATAAAGGCATCATACTCCATATAGTGTACAGGAGAAGTTTTTCTTCTTTTTTAAAGAAGAAAAATAAATGGATGGCTGGAAATAGAACAGACAAAGAATAATAAATATTATGATCTGAATTGAGAGGAGATAATAAAATTGAGAAAATTTAAAAGAGAGGAGAAGTTATATAGAAAATTGAAAATGTTAATAAGATATGAAATGGTATATAAAAGGAATATGAATTTGAATTTGTGTCTGTACCAAGAGTTATAACCCGGGACTAAGCAACTTTCAGAAAAGAGATTTTTTATGCTTTTATGTTTTGTGTTTTTGTGTATGTATGTATTGTTTGTTTTGAAGAATTAATAAAACTTGTTTTAAAAAAAGAAAAAAAGAAAAAGTGGAGAACATCCAACAAATGATGCTGAAGTATGATGAGAGATTCCAAAAAATTGAAGAAGATAAACAAAGAGACAAGAAGATTGGAGATATGGATAATAGATTAACGGTGGTTGAACAAGATAAAAGTGGTATGTTGAGATGGGAGATGGATAGATCAGAATTCTATCTTAGATTCCAAAATGTAGAGGAAGAAAAAGGACAAAACTTAGCTGAGATAATGATAGAAATACTGGCTGAAGCTTTGGAAATAACTCAAGAGAAGATGGTGGATGGAATAAATGAGGTTTATCGAGTTTTCACAAGATATGTGATGAGAAATAGCTTACCAAGAGAAGTTCACATTAGATTTACAAAGAAAGCCATTAAAATGCAAATATTGCAAGTGGCAAAAGAGAAAACATTGAAATATAAACACAAGGAGATTGTGGTCTTGAAACAAATACCCAGAAGAGTGAGAGAGATGAGAAGAGAATACCGATTCCTGACTAAAATGCTTCTTAAAAAAGAGGTGAATTATAGATGGCTGATTCCAGAAGGTTTAATGTAATCAATAAAGCAAAACAGAAAGACTCTCCCTAAATCTTTTTTAAAAATGGTAGATGAAATAAACTTAAAAGATACATGGAGAGAAAGAAATGCTAAAACTAAACAATACACCTTCTATTCAAATAGACACTTATCATGGTCCAGAATAGATATGATATGGATGTCAACAGAATTAATAACTAATATTCTAGAAATAAATATTGAATCAAGTACTTGGGCAGATCACAATCCAATGTCAATTAAATGGAAAGGACAAAAAAGAAGATCTAGATGGACGTTAAATAATACTATTTTAAAGGAAAAAGACTTCACACAGTGGATGGAGAAAGAATTGGCTTTTTTCTTTAGAGAAAACAAAAAAGAAGATACATCAATTCAGAATGTATGGGATACAATGAAGGCATATGTTAGAGGCTTGATAACAGACTATACAAGGAAAACGAATACTATGAAAAGACTAGCCTCTAAGGCCTTAGAGGATGAGCATAAAAGACTTGAAAAAGAGCTACAGAAAATGCCACAGAAAAAGGACATCAAGCTAAAAATGGATATAATTAAACATAAAATGGGTCAAATAGAAAAAGAAGAATTAGCACAGAAAATTAGAGGTGCTAAACAGAACTACTTTGAAGACGCAAACAAACCAGGTAGATGGTTAGCATACAAATTGAGAAAGGAGAAAGTATCAAGGAAAATATTGCAATTAATAGATGACCAAGGCCAAGTTTGCTATGGTAGTAAAGAGAAGAAGGAAATCATTCGAGACTTCTATGGGAAATTATATATGCAAGGGAATATTGATGAGGAAAGAATTAAACAGTACTTACAGAATGCTAATTTACCTCAGATACCTAAAGAGACTGAAACAATGTTAGAAAGCAATATAACGATGATGGAGTTAACTGAAGTACTCAAGAAGCAAAATAATGGAAAGGCACCAGGCCCAGATGGACTTCCGGCAGAATTTTACAAAACATTACAAGAATAGTTGAATCTTCCATTGCTAGAAGTTATGAATGAAGTTATGTTAAAGAAGACACCTAAATCATGGTCAGAAGCCTATATTACACTTATTTCAAAAGAGGAGGCCGATCCATTACAAATTAAGAACTATAGACCCATTCCTCTACTAAATGCAGATTATAAAATTTTTGCTTCAATATTGGCAGAAAGACTTAAAAAATATTTAAATAATTTTATTCATCCTGATCAAAATGGATTTCTGCCAAAGAAACAAATTAAAGACAATATGAGAGTAATCTTGGACACCTTGGAACACTACGAGGCACATCCTGAAAAACAAATGGCTCTGATATTTCTAGATGCACAGAAGGCATTTGATAATGTGAATTGGCGATTCGTGTTATTACTGTTGGAACAGATGGGTTTTGCTAGAAAATTTATTCAAGCAATAGAAGCTATATACTATAAGCAAACGGCAAAGGTAATGATAGAGGGAGAACTGACAGACTCTATCAATATAAGAAAAGGAACAAGACAAGGGTGCCCACTATCACCTTTGTTGTTTGTGTTAACTTTGGAAGTGCTAAACAGAAATATTAGAGATGAAAAGAATATAAAAGGAATGAAAATTAAAAAGGAAGAATTTAAGCTGCAAGCATTTGCAGATGATCTGGTTTTCATCTTAGAAGACCCTTT
>NW_020717518.1:2117-27328 GCF_900518725.1 Notechis scutatus | reverse complement strand
ATAAATCCGAAAAATGTTGGAAATGTCATCAGACACCTGGCTCATATTACCATATGTGGTGGATTTGTGCGGATGCTAAAAAATACTGGACTAAAATCCACACGTGGTTGGAAAAAATGACAAAAAAACATATAGACTTGAAACCAGAGATATTTTTATTGGGAATTTTACCTGAAATATATAGTAAAGACTTGAAATACCTGATTGTAAATGTATGAACAGCGGCTAGGATTGTATTTGCTAAAAACTGGAAAAATGAGAAAATACCATCACAGGAGGAAATCATTAAGAAAATATTGGAATGTGCTGAAATGAGTAGATTGACATTTGAAATTAGAGAACAAGAGGATAAACAATTTTATAAAATTTGGGATCTTTTCTATCAATGGTTAGACAATAAAATACAGTAATGAAATATGTAGACTTTTAGAAAATAATAAATATATAAAGATGTACTCCTTTCTTATTATACCTACAAAATGATTTTAGGATAGATTTGGGATGATAATATGAACTGTTATAAAATAAACTAAGTAAATTATGATTATCTTGTAAAACATGAATGAATAAAAGTATAGTCAAATGATTGATTAATAATGATACTAAGGTATTTAATTTTTGATTGAAAATATGAGATTATATGCAATGTAATTGTAATTGAAGACTATGAAATGGAAGCACAAAACAATTTGTAAACCAACCGGCACACTGTATGTACACATATGGAAGATAGCTTGATGTCTGTTTGTTTTTTTGAAAAAAAGTTTTATTAGTTTTTGAAGACAAACAAAACAAACAAAATGTAAAAACATCCAACTTTCCATAAGTATACAAACAGTGTGTCGGTTGGTTTACCAATTTTTTTGTGCATCCATTTCGTAGTCTCAATTACAGTTACATTACATAATGACTCATATTATCAATCAAAAATTATATACCCTAGTATCATTATTAAACAATCATTTGACTCTAATTTTATTCATTCATGCTTTACGAGATAGCTATAATTTACTTAGTTTATTTAATAGCAAATCATATAATCATACCAGATCTATCCTAAAAACATTATAATATCAAATAGAAAAGAAAAAATGTCTCTTTATATATTCATTATTATCTAAAATTCTAAATATTCTATTTATTATGTTTTATCATCCAACCATCTATAGAAAAGATCCCAAATTTCATAAAATTGTTTATCCTCTTGTTCTCTAATTTCAAATGTCAATCTACTCATCTCAGCACACTCCAATATTTTCTTAATAATTTCTTCCTGCAATGGTATTTTCTCATTTTTCCAGTTTTTAGCAAATACAATCCTAGCCGCTGTTAATACATTTACAATCAGGTATTTCAAATCTTTACTGTATGTATCAGGTAAGATTCCCAATAAAAAAAATCTCTGGTTTCAAGTCTATATGTTTCTTTGTCATTTTTTCCAACCACATGCGAATTTTAGTCCAATATTTTCTAGCATCCTCACAAGTCCACCACATATGGTAATATGAGCCAGGTATCTGATGACATTTCCAGCATTTTTCAGATTTATTCTTGAACATTCTTGCTATTCTTGTCGGGGGAAGGTGCCACCTGTAAAACATCTTATACAAATTTTCTTTATATGCTGTTGACATTGTCATTTTATAATTTTGAGACCACAATTTTTGCCATTTCTCTAGATCAATCCCATATCCAAAAATTTTTCCCCAAGCAATCATAGTTTCTTTAACTTGTTCTTCCTCTAATTTAATTTCCAATAAATAACCATATAGTTTTTTAATCACCTTTTCATCAGTACCTGTCAAAATCTTATCTAAATCAGTCAATTTATCATAAAATCCCTCTGTCTTAAAATCTTCATCATACCTTGAATGTATTTGCACATATGAAAACCAGTTCATCTTTATACCTTGTTCCTCTAAATTTTGCATTGATTTAAGTTCACCCTTTTCATCCAGTATTTCCCCATATCTAACTGTTTGTTCCTTCTTATATATTATAGGATAGGAAAATGCTTCCAACCAAACTGGAATTTTCAAATAACATTGTCTTTTAATCTTCTCCCAATTCAACCACAAAGACTCCCTTATATGATGTCTTCTAAAATAACCCTGTGTTTTAGTTCCCTTATACCATAGAAAAGCATGCCAACCCAACAACAAATCATGTCCTTCTAATGTCAACAATCTAGTCTTTCTTAGTGTTATCCTTTCCTTGGCCCACATCAAGTTTGCAGCTTGGTAGTACAATTCCCAATTAGGCAAACCAAAACCTCCGCTAACTCTGGCATCCTGTAGAAGTTTTAACTTTATTCTCGCTTTTTTGCCTTGCCATATATACTTCAATACAATTTTATTTAAATCTTCAAAATAGTCTTTTCCAAGCCTAATTGGTATTGTCTGAAACAAGTATAAGATTCTGGGTAAGATATTCATCTTGATTGTTGAGATTCTCCCTATTAATGACAATTGTAGATTTTCCCATTTCATCAAGTCTAAGGCTATCTGTTGCTTAAGTTTAATATAATTGTTCTCTTTTAATGTACTACATCTTGGTGTCAAATATATCCCCAAATACTTGACCTTATTCGTAACTTGAATTTTCAATAGGTCTGCCAGTTCTTCTCTTTGTTTTAATAACATATTCTTCGTCAAAATCTTTGTTTTATCTTTATTTATTTTCAAACCTGCCACCTCACCATATGTCTCTATCTTTTCCAGTAATTTTGGAGCTGTTTCTAAAGGGTCTTCCAAAATAAAGGCCAGATCGTCCGCAAAGGCTTGCAATTTAAATTCTTCCTTTTTAATTTTCATTCCCTTTATACTTTTATCATCTCTAATATTTCTATTCAACACTTCCAAAGTCAATACAAATAGCAAAGGTGATAGGGGGCATCCTTGTCTTGTACCTTTTCTGATATTAATAGAGTCTGTGAATTCTCCCTCTATCATTACCTTTGCCGTTTGCTTATGGTATATGGCTTCTATTGCTTGAATAAATTTTCTGGCAAAACCCATCTGTTCCAATAGTAATAACATAAATCTCCAATTCACATTATCAAATGCCTTTTGGGCATCTAAAAATATCAAAGCCATTTGCTTTTCGGGATGTGTAATATTCCAAAGTATCCAGGATTACTCTCATATTGTCCTTAATTTGTCTCTTTGGTAAAAATCCATTTTGATCTGGATGAATAAAGTCATTTAAGTATTTTTTAAGTCTTTCTGCCAAAATTGAAGCAAAAATTTTATAATCTGCATTTAATAAAGAAATAGGTCTATAATTCTTGATTTGCAATTGATCAGCCTCTTCTTTTGGAATAAGTGTAATATAAGCTTCTGACCATGTTTTAGGTATCCTCTTCTTTAACATAGCTTCATTCATGACTTCTAGCAATGGAATACTCAATGATTCTTGTAGTGTTTTATAAAATTCTGCCGGAAGCCCATCTGGACCTGGTGCTTTCCCATTGTTTTGCTTCTTAAGTGCTTCAGTTAATTCCATCATTGTTATATTACTTTCTAACATTTTTTCAGTCTCTTTAGGTATCCTAGGTAAATTAGCATTCTGTAGATACTGTTTGACTTTTTCCTCATCAATATTCTCTTGCTTATACAGTTGCCCGTAGAAGTCTCGAATGATTTCCTTTTTCTCTTTATTACCATAGCAAACTTGGCCTTGATCATTTATCAATTGTAATATTTTCCTTGACTCCTTTCTCAATTTATATGCTAACCATCTGCCTGGTTTATTTACATCTTCAAAATAGTTCTGTTTAGCACTTCTAATTTTCTGTGTCAATTCTTCTTTCTCTATTAGACCCATTTTATGTTTAATTTTGTCCAATTTTAATTTAATATCTTTTTTCTGTGGCATTTTCTGCAGTTCTTTTTCAAGTCTTTTATGCTCATCTTCTAAAACTTTAATAGCTTGCCTTTTCTTGATATTCTTTTTTCTTATATAATCTATTATCAAGCCTCTAGCATATGCCCTCATTGTGTCCCAAACATTCTGTATTGAAGTATCTTCTTTTTTATTTTCTCTAAAAAAAAAGGCCAATTCTTTCTCCATCCATTGTGCAAAGTCTTTTTCCTTTAAGATAGTATTATTTAACGTCCATCTGGATCTTTTTTTTTGTCCTTTCCATTTAATTGTCATTGAGTTATAGTCTGCCCAAGTACTTGTTTCAATGTTTGTTTCTTGAATGTTAGATATTAGTTCTGTTGAGATCCAAATCATATCTAATCTGGACCATGATAAGTGTCTATTTGAATAGAAAGTATATTGTTTGGTTTTAGCATTTCTTTCTCTCCATATATCGTTTAGATTTAATTCATCTGTCATTTTAAAAAAGGATTTAGGGAGAGTCTTTCTATTTTGCTTTATTATTGTTGCTGTATAGTCCAATTTTTTGTCTACAATTCCATTAAAGTCTCCCATCATAACTATATTAACATAGTCCAATCCAATTATTTTCAAATGTAATTTTTTGTAGAATTCTTCTTGTTTATCATTTGGAGCATAAATTGCAATCAGGAGTGTTTTCATATTATTATCCATTATTTCCACCATTAATACTCTTCCATCCTCATCAGTATAAATTAATTTAGCTGGAATAGTCTCTTTAATGTAAAAAAACACTCCTCCTTTCTTACATTGAGTCAAAGAAGTGAATATTTTACCTAATTTTGGCTGTACCAACAATTGTTCATATTGTTTTTTAATGTGTACTTCTTGTAGACAATTTATATCAAATTTTAATTTCTCTAATTTATGAAAAAAAAATCCTCCTTTTAACAGCTGAATTAAGTCCATTTATGTTCATTGTAATCAATTTTTTCTCTTCCATGATTATATTTTATAATTAGGTTTGGCCGCTCTCGTAGATCTTGGTTCCCGTTGTTCTTTGATCTCCACCTGTCCACCTACTGCGCCTTCTTCTTTTTCATTCCCCATTTGGTCCTCTTGGAATTCAATTAATGAAACCTCTTTTTCTGCCTCTTCCTCCCTCCTTCCAAAAAATTCTGCGTAGAAAAGTTCTGCTTTCTCAATTGAATCAATTCTATGTCTCCGTTCTTGCCATGTAAACATTAGTCCTTCTGGAATCAGCCATCTATAGTTCACCTCCTTTTTCAATAACATTTTAGTCAGGAATCGATATTCTCTTCTCATCTCTCTCACTCTTCTAGGTATTTGTTTTAAAACCACAATCTCCTTGCCTTTATATTTCAACGTCTTCTCTCTTGCCACTTGTAATATTTGTGTTTTAATGGCTTTTTTTGTAAATCTGATGTGAACTTCTCTTGGTAGGTTGTTTCTCATCGCATATCTTGTAAAGACTCGATACACCTCATCTACTCCATCCATCATCTTTTCCTCTGTTATTTCCAAGGCAAACTTGGAATTTCTATCATTATCGCAGCTAGGTTTTGTCCTTTTTCTTCCTCTATATTTTGAAATCTGAGATAGAATTCTGACCTGTCCATCTCCCACTTCAGCATCCCACTTTTATCTTGTTCAACCACTGTTAGTCTGCTGTCAATGTTTCCAATCTTCTCCTCTCTTTGTTTATCTTCTTCTTCAATTTTTTGGAATCTCTCATCATACTTCGCCATCATTTGTTGAATATTTTCAATTTTTTCATCGGTCTTCCCTGTTCTTTGCTCAATGTTCTCTATTCTTTGTTCAATGTTCTCTGTTCTCTTTTCAATGGTGTCTGATTTTGTCTTAAGATCTTGGATTCCTTGCATAATCATCTGTAAAGTCACCTTTTCTTGCTCTTTGTCTTGCTTTAACATTGTTTGGATTAAATGTTGTCCTCCAGATGGTGGGGAGGCGGAAGTAGAAGTTGAGGCAGCAGAAGGTATGAGTTTCCTACTCATTTTCAACGATTCAAAATCTTCAAGTTCTTTTAAATCTTAATCCAATTAGTAAGATAGACAATTATAATCCAAAATGGAGGATAAAAATAGTAAAAAATGAAAAGCCCAATAGTAGTAAGAAAAGAAAGAAAAGAAAAAGTTTTTCAGGTTCTTCTGAACCTTAATCCAATTAGAAAGTAATTGATTGTAATCCAAAATAATGGATAAAAATAGGAAGAAGAAAAAGGCCCAATAATAATAAGAAAAAAATAAAAAAAAATAAAAAAAGAATAAAAAAAATAAAAGAAAAGTTTCTTCAGGTTCTTCACACCTTAATCCAATTAAAAAATCTCAGTTATAATTAAAAAACAAACAAACCATAAGAATAAACCAAAAACATGGATGGAAGAAGCAAAAGTCCCAATAAAAAAAGGAGAAAGGAAAAATTCTGAGGCTTTCCCTTTAAAATAAAAGGGAACATAAAAATATTACAAAAATAAAAGTTTACAATGGAGCTGGTGGGGGGGGGGGGGTAGCACAACTAAAAGAAAATAAAAAAAACACTGCACTTTATTTAATTATCCAAGGCTCTTGTTATGACTCTCTTCTCCATAAGCTTCAAAGCCAAGCTTCAAGTATTTAGTTATTGATAAAAGTCCAGAAGAGCACCTGTAATAACACTCACCCGTGCTCTTCCCTCTATCTTATCGTTACAATGTCCTTGAGAAGGAGTCTTTCAGAGTTCTCTCAACTTCAAATAAAATATTTTCAAGTCTCTAGTTGGCAGTGTTACAAAGTTTCTTTGTTCTCACTTCCCCCCTCCTTTCCCAGTGAAAACGTAATAGAGGTTAAAAAAGAAAAGAAAAAGAGAGTATATACATATATATATATAAAAAGAAAAATAACTAAAGGGAGCCTCTAATCTAAAAAGTTAAAAAATCAAAAAGGAGAAGAGAAAAAAAGAATATATATAAAGGAAAAATCAGTCCAGTTAACAACTGCTAAGTCACAATGAAAGTCCAGTAAAAAAAACATAAAAAAATAAAAAGCCAAGCCTCACTTTGACATCTCTCTTTAAAAATCGCCGCTTATCCAATTTTGTCAAGAATCTTACAGATTTCTTCTTATTCTTAGAGTGTCCTTTCAAGTCTCAAGATATTAGTAAAAAAAACAATCTCACCCAGCCGATACACTTTCTCTTTCGATCTCTTCCTTTCCGGAGCTGTCCCAACTTCAGCAGCTTTGGGGCTGCCTCTCCGCCGCCGGCAAAAGGGACTTCTCCTGGATCAACCAGGGACTTTGCGATGTCCCTGGGATCCACAGGATGTGCCCCTCACTGTCACCGTCCCTACAGGACGGTTTAGGTCCGTTTGGACCGGCCAGGGGTGAAGATATCGGCTGCAATCTTGGAGCTCGATTGCAGACTGTACCGTCGCGACGCCAGCTCCTCCCCTCTCCTCGATAGCTTGATGTTTTTATGTTTTGTTTGTTTATGTTTGTTTTTAAAAACCAATAATTTTTTTTTAAAAAAAGGCATTAAGAGTTGTAAATCTAATCTTACGAAGCTTCTCCTCCAGTAATATTGAATTGCTAACTAGGGCATAAAAAACCTTTGCTAGACCAATATTTGAATACAGTTCATCTGTCTGGAATCCACACTGTATATCGGACATTAATACAATTGAACAAGTCCAGAAGTCCAGAAGTAATTCACGAGAAGAGTACTACACTCCTCTGCTCGCAACAGAATACCCTATATCACCAGGCTTGAAATTTTGTGCTTGGACAACCTAGAACTACGCCGCCTATGGTTGGACTTAAGCGTAGTACACAAAATTATCTGCTACAATGTCCTACCAGTCAATGACTACTTCAGCTTCAACTGCAACAATACAAGAGCACACAACAGATACAAACTCAATGTAAACCACTCCAAACTTGATTGCAGAAAGTACAACTTCAGCAACAGAGTGGTCAGTGCCTGGAATGCACTACCTGACTCATCCTCTAACCCCCACTCCTTTAACCTTAAACTATCCACTATTGACCTCACCCCATTCCTAAGAGGTCTGTAAGGGGTGTGCATAAGTGCACAATGGTGCCTACCATTCCTGTCCTATTGTCCCCATTTATTTGTACCTATTTCCTGTAAGAACTCATGTTTATACTTATTCCTATTATCTTGTAAGTGATTGACAAATCAAATAAATAAATAAAATAACTAAACTAAACTAAACTAAACTAAACTAAACTAAACTAAACTAGCTTGTGGTACCTGAACACACTTGTCAGTGGATCATAAGCTTCCTAAGAGACAGGAAGCAGCAGGTGAAGCTAGGCAGAATCACATCTGATATCATAAGTCATAATTGTGATGATTATGGCTTACAGCTCATGAAAACCCAAAATCCACAATCTCAGAAAATTAGAATATTACATGGAATCAATAAAACAAGGATTGTACATATGAAGTGGAATGGAAAATTACCAGAAAAGTATTCTTATAATTAGCAGAAGTTTCTTAGCTTTGCTTAATACAATATTGTGTAAACCACGAAATTACTAAACCTAAGAACTAGACATGTTCCTGTAAACAAGGGTGGGTATGGAAAATAACAGATGGTGTAAGATAAGAAAAAATGACTAATTAGACTTACTTCTCTTTTCTGTAGTACATAGGTTATGGTATAGCTTGATAAGAGAAACGCCCTGGGCTAGGCTGAGGCTGTGAGCTGTATAAAAGTAACACCTCAGGAAGAATTTGCCATGCTAATGCTCTGAACCTTTTGCGCAAATAAACCTGTATTCTCCTACCCTTCGTGGTCTTGTGTCCTGATTTGGAAACAGGATCTGCTGCAACATTTATGGAGACCCAGATGGGACACAAGGGGCCCTGAGGCCCGCTAGAGGGTCCACCCTGGGTGCCGGTGCTTCGGTGAGTTGAACGGAACATCCCAGGTGCCATCGGTCCTTTGAATCCGAGGGACTTCCTAATACTGCTGTGTTCTGGCGACCGCGGTTGACACCTCCAAGAACCACTGGTGAAGGGTAAGGAGACCAGGACATCTTCCAGCTGGCCAGTGGAGAAGGAACACGCCTACAGGCAAGTATTGGACTTGGGAAACAATCCCTCCCTGTAAGCAGGGACGGAGGAGAGGATTGATCACCCTCTCTTAAGCAAAGGTGGGAGGACTTGTCAGGAATGATTGAGGTGAGCTACTGCGGTTCCCATTGGTGACTGTGAGTGTCCAGCACCGTGGGCCAGTAGAAAACGAGTGGCATCTGCAGTTCCCATTGGAGACCGTGTGCACCCGGCTTCCTGGGTCAGATGTGAGTCTGTGGAAATCCCTGGTGTTACCAAGAGAGGAAGGACCCCATACTTTCTTCTAACCCCTCTTCCCAATTGTCTTGTCTGGTGACCTGGGTGGCTCATGGGAGGTGGAGAAATTGTGCCCCTAACCCCATTGGGGTGTATGCTAAAACACTTTAAGGAAGCATATGAATCTCAGGACTATGGTCTTAAGTGGCGTAGACATAAACTGCAGGTGTTTTGTGAGGGAGAATGGCCAACATTTGGAGTGGGATGGCCAGCCATAGGAACTTTGGACAGCTCCATAGCAGTACAGGTTCATCAGTTAGTATTCCATCCTACATTAGGACACCCAGACCAAGCTCTGTACATAGATGTTTGGCTTGACCTATTAAACCTCCCTCCACCATGGCTCAAAAAATTCAAAATACAACGGTGCAGGCTCCTAGTGTCACGAACTTTACCATTGACCAAACTAAAGAAGTCCACCCCAGTCATGCCTAGCTGCCCAGAAGAACTACCGCATCCACTCCCATATGTACCCCCTCTTGGCTTAAGAAGGATGTCAGATGAGGGAGAATCTTCTGGGGCATCGGGATTAATAGCCTGACTAGACCGGATATCCCCCTTCATGAGAAGCCCCGGGGATCCACCAGATACGATAGATCGATCGGCCCAAGCCAACCTTTCGCCCCCGGGGACCTCTGCCCAGGTAGACTCCCAGGAAGAACCCCAGGTAGACCCTAAACTAGAGGCTGAACCAGTGGCAGCAAGGACAAGAGCAAAAACAGAACAAACGTCTCTGACAGCACCGCTTAGGCAGGTTGACCAGCTTGTAACAGATCATGAGGACCCCACAGCATCGGTCACCTTACCATTGTTCCAACATGTACCATTCACTACGTCAGATTTACTTAACTGGAAACTACACTATGGCCCCTTTAGTGAAAAACCTACAGAAGTAGCAGATTTAGTGAAAACCATAGTGGATACACACAATCCCACTTGGATGGATCTCCAACAACTTATGGGGACTCTTTTTAACCCGGAAGAAAGGGAAAAGATAAAGAATGCAGTAACTGAGATATTAAAGCCTGATGTCAGGGCAAATGGAAATCTAGCAGCACATGTTGAGGCTCACTTCCCATCCCAAGATCCTAAATGGAATCCTTACAACCGTATGGACCATTTACGAGACTGCCAGTCAATAGTTGTGTGAGCCATCCGTTTGGCAGGAAAACCTACAGTGAATATGTCAAAACCCTCCCTGGTGCTGCAAGAGCCCACCAAAAGTCCTGAAGCATTTTATGCCTGTCTTATTGACGCTTACCGCATGTATACTCCCATAGATCCCACTGATCCGGCGAATGCCCGAATGTTGACAATGGCATTTATCTCACAAAGTGCCACAGACATACGCCGTAAATTACAAAGACTTGAGGGAGCACTAGGTAAGCCCATGAGCGAGCTAATGGAGGTGGCGAGGAAGGTTTTTGTAAACAGGGAAAAGGAGGAAGAGTGGAAGAAAGATCAAAAATTGCAAAGAAAAGCTGAATTAATGGCGGCAGCTATGATGTGGACCCCAAAAGATAGAGGAGGCAGCCGAGCAAGGGGCAACAGATCAGGGTTAGGATGTAACCAGTGTGCTTTCTGTAAGAAGGAGGGACACTGGAAGGGTGAGTATCCAGAAAGGAACAAAGATGAGAGGCTAGATGGAAGAAAAGGGAATTTCTGAGGAGGCCTCTGAGGACCCCCAAGAGGAAGCCGGGGTGGGCAAGGCTACAGGAAAGGATTTGAAAGAACCCCTCTCATAGGCTTGTCAGAGGTGGAAGAATGGGACTGAAACCGACCGGGTTCAGATTGCCTCCCAGAACCTATGGTCCGGCTAAATGTAGGAGGCAAACCAATTACCTTCCTAGTGGATACTGGAGCCACAACGTCAATCCTAACCCAGCCCCTAACACAGGCCTCCCCCCACACTATCAACATCCAGGGGGCAACAGGAAGTATTTCACAGCATCCCTTTTTGGAGCCCCTTGTGTGCACAACTAAAGGACAAACCATAACACATCAATTTGTGTCTATGCCAGAATGTCCTATCCCACTCTTAGGGAGGGATTTGTTGTGCAAACTTCGAGCTCAGATCTCCTTTGAAGAGGATGGAACAATGACACTGGGATATGGGAAGATAAACGTAACAATACCCAGAGAAGAAGAGTGGAGGTTCATGGTGGCCAGGGACAAGGGACGGGGAGATGAGGATGAATGGAAGCAATTCAATGTTCCACATTTGTGGGCTGAGGATAACCCCCCAGGCTTTGCCAGTCACCACCCTCCCATCATAGTGGAAGAGCTACCAATGAAAGCGCCTGTCAGAATTCGACAACGGGCATACCCCAGGCACATTATCCAAGCAATACAAGAAATTATTGATCTATACTTGAGATACCATATTCTGGTGCCCACCAAATCCAAATGGAATACCCCAATATTGCCCATTCCAAAGGGGGAAGGTAGGTTTAGGCCAGTTCAGGACCTCAGGGTCGTTAATTTGGCCACTGTAACCATCCAATCCGGTCGTCCCAAATCCATATGTCATTTTAGGCTTGATCCCCCAGACTGCTAGGTGGTTCTCAGTCATAGATTTAAAGGATACTTTCTTTACAATACCTATACACGAGAGCAGTCAGCACTTATTTGCATTTGAGTGGGAAAGCCCTTTAACTGGTAGGAAGCAACAGTATACATGGACCAGATTGCCCCAAGGGTTTAAAAACTCACCTACCCTTTTTGGGGCTGCCTTGGCTAAACACCTAGAAGCTTTGACTATACCCGCTCCTGATGTGGTGTTGCAATATGTGGATGATCTGTTGGTTACTGGCCACACGAAAGATAATTGCTGGAAAAACACACACGAGTTGTTACTCCTATTGCAAGACCTGGGATATAAGGCCTCTAAGAAAAAGGCACAGTTGGTTTTAGAAAAGGTCCAATATTTGGGCTATGATATAGGGGAAACGTACAGGGGAAACGTACCTTAGGTCATGAACGTAAAAAGGCTATATGTCAGCTCCTGACACCTAACAACAAGAGGGACTTGAGAGGGTTTTTGGGAGCCGCAGGTTTTTGTCGTATCTGGATCCCTAATTTCAACCTCACTGCAAAACCCCTTTATGAAGCTACCAAAGGGCAGGATAAGGAGCCGCTACAGTGGGGAACACAGGATGCCACTAGTTTCCGGTTTGCTCAAGCAAGCGCTGTTGCAAGCCCCCAGCCTAGGCCTCCCGGATTTGGATAAACCTTTTCAATTATTTGTAGATACTAAACAGAATGTAGCAGTAGGTGTCCTCACCCAGACCATGGGAACATGGCATCGCTCTGTAGCTTATCTCTCTAAACAGCTGGATAACGTTGCAAAAGGATGGCCTGCGTGCCTTAAGGCTGTAGCTGGGATGGCTATCTTAACTCAGGAAGCAAGTAAACTGACTTTTGGACAACAGCTTGACATTTACACTCCCCATGCCCTTAAATCAGTTCTGGAAACGAAGGGCCATTTGTGGCTAACCAACCCCCGAATGTTGAAGTACCAAGGCTTAATCACTCATAATCCTATGATTAATATTATACAATCCACTGCATTAAATTCTGCTACATTGTTGCCTGAACCAAACTCAGAAGCCATTCACGATTGTATCCAAACAATAGAGGAAACATATGCCAGCCGCCCTGACATGACTGATGTACCCCTTCCTTCTCCAGATTACACCCTATATACGGACGGTACCAGCTTCATACAGGAAGGAATTAGACGGGCAGGGTATGCAGTGGTTACTTTGGATGATGTTTGGGAAGCAGAACCCCTCCCTTCAGGCACGAGTGCGCAGTTGGCTGAATTACATGCATTAACTAGAGCTTTAGAGCTGGCAAAAGGCAAATGTGTCAACATATATACAGACTCTAAATATGCTTTCCTCACGGTTCAAGTCCATGGTGCCCTATATAAGGAAAGAGGACTTATCACCGCAGGAGGCAAGGATATTAAGTATGGCCCCCAAATACTACGCCTCCTAGAAAGTGTATGGGCCCCACAGAAGGTTGCAATCATACACTGCCGAGGACATCAAAAAGTGGCCTCCGATATACAAAAAGGCAACAATAAAACAGATAGATTGGCACGAGAGGCGGCTCAAAGGGCTCCAACGATACTATCACAATGCCTTACTGTATGGAAGCCACACAAACACCACCAACCACATTACTCCCAGGAAGACATGAACCAAATTGAAGCACTTGAGGCTCAACTGGAAGGAGGCTGGTGGATCCTACCAGACAACCGGGTTTTCATGCCGGGGCATATGGCTTGGGACGTAGTACAGCAAGTACACAAGCAGCTGCACCTAGGAAAAACGGCTTTAGCAAAGGCTTTGCAAAGGGAAGTTTATATTAACAAAATACACAGCATTGCAGCAAACGTCCGTGCTAGGTGTGAGATTTGTGCAGCTAATAACCCTAGACAAGGGCCCCAACCACCACCAGGCCATCAACCAAGGGGCAGTTACCCGTTTGATTCTCTGATGATCGACTTCACAGATATGCCCCCCTCGGGCCACTACAATGCACTGCTTGTCATTGTATGTACCTACACGGGATGGCCTGAGTGTATCCCTACCCGCACAAAGAAGGCTACTGAAGTTGCCAGGGCACTACTCCACATCATAATCCCTAGATATGGCCTACCTTCTAGAATTTCATCAGATAATGGTCCTGAGTTTATCCACAAGGCCACTCAGCACCTAGCTAAAATATTGGTTATTACTTGGAAACTCCATTGTAGCTTCCATGCTCCCTCTGGAGGCAGGGTTGAGAGAATCAATAGGACTATTAAGGAAAAATTGGCCAAAATATGTCAGGAAACCCACCTTAAATGGCCAGATGCTTTGAGTTTGGCTCTGGTTGCTGTCAGGTGTGCTCCTCAGAAAGGTGTCTCACTTTCACCATTTGAGTTATTATATGGCCGGGTCCCCAATCTACTTCATCTAAATATTCAAAATACTGTACAGATTTCTGATACAATTAGAATGCAACAAGTCCAAGCTCTTAACACGATAGTCCAAAGATTACAGCAATATGTATTAACCTGTAAACCCCATGTCTTAGTGACCTCCCCACATAACATACATCCAGGACAGGAGGTCTGGGTTAAAGATTGGAAAAGGGAGGTATTGAGCCCAAAGTGGAAAGGGCCGTATACTGTTGTTATGTGTTCTCCCCTTGCTCGAGTAAAGTTGGCTGCACATACCCAGTGGAAAGTAGAACCCCACCCGATTCATCCATTAAAGGTAACTCTCCGAAGGACTACGAGGGATAGAAGTACAGGCTCAAGCAGTGGCCCAGTCATCTCCCAGACACAGATACTGTCAGCCAGTAGCCCAGGTACCATTTCGTTTGATGTCTGCAAAGTGGCCCAGTGGCCTACTTCCTGTGGGTCATTGTCATGGCACAGAACGTATATTCTATCCGATGTTTATATTTGCCCTTATACACACCCAGGAGGGGTTGGAAAGGGGGACTGTAGAAACATGGACGAGAGACTCTGTCCAACCTGGGATTGTGTTGCATGGGCCACTTATGCATCCAATAAAGGCAAAGGAACTTATCTCCAGATAACAAGGGTACCTCCGCTCAAAAATTGTATGCCATATCAATGTAATAATGTCAACCTTACAATACCTAACCCTCAGCAATGGATCTCCAGATATGGGTCAACAATGGGAATTAGATTGTGGGCACAAGGCACTGATCCAGGAGGTATCATACACCTGTCTCTAGAAACCAGGTATCACCCTACTAAAAACTACACTAGGTACTTCTCTGAATTTTGATATCAAGTTCCAACCATCCCAGCAGGCTCGCAATCTATTCCTGGAATTGGCCTCTACCATAGCACATACTTTAAATGTTACTAGCTGCTACGTATGTGGGGGTACTAAAATGGGGGATCAATGACCATGGACAGCCCAGGAATGGAACTACTCAGTCAACTATAACTTAACGGCCATGCCCAGACATCAGCCCCAGTCCAGGTGGGAACTAGATACTCCCATTGTAGCCCAATGGTGTTTGGCAAGCTCACAGGGGGAGGGACCATCAATAGGGGAAACAGACTGTCTAGAAGTACATGAATGGAACCAAACCACCAAGTCTTGGGAGTACTGGCCACATAATACAAACAAATTCTGGTCCAACTATTCATTGGAGAACATTACTGAAGCACCTCCTGGTGTACACTGGATTTGTGGCATTGTAGCTTATAGTGCCCTACCTTTGAAATGGAAAGGAGCATGTACTTTAGGTGTCATTAATCCTGCCTTCTTTATGTTACCACTCAATCTGCCCCAAGTAGTAAAAGCTGACCATTGGACCAGTAGACAATTAAAGGCAGATTATAAGATAGGGGATTGGAGTGATGATGAGTGGCCCCTTGAACGGATCATCCAATATTATTACCCGCCATTTGAGCCGTTGATGGCAGTTATGGCTATCGCACCCCAATATATATGTTAAACTGCATTATCAGATTACAAGCAGTTGTAGTATTGGTTGCAAATGAAACGGCTCAATCTCTACGCACACTAGCAATCCAGCAGAAAAGGTTTAGAGATGCAATATACCAAAATCGTCTGGCCCTAGATTTCCTCCTAGCCACTGAAGGAGGAGTGTGTGCAAAATTCAACTTTACAAATTGCTGTCTGGAATTCGATGATGTTGGTGAAATCATTGAGCAACGTGCTAGACGTATAGAAAACCTTGCGCATGTACCTGTCCAAAAATGGAATGGGTTCGAATTTGGTGAAATATTTGGCTCTTGGTTCCCTAAATTACCTGGTCTCCAAGCCATAGTTGCACTTATTGGAATGATAGCAGCAGGATGTGTTATTCTACCGTGTATTCTCCCCATCTTTGTACGGACAATCTCTAACAGTCTTTCTATGCTAGTAGAAAAAAAGGCAGCTGCTAAGGCTATGGTTTTGTGGGAATATGAGAAGTTAAACACAGTAGAAGGTATCTCTCCCATCCGTGAAACTCCACAATAATCTAAGGATTTAGGTGCAGTTTCAAAGGGAATGGAAAATTACCAGAAAAGTATTCTTATAATTAGCAGAAGTTTCTTAGCTTTGCTTAATACAATATTGTGTAAACCACGAAATTACTAAACCTAAGAACTAGACATGTTCCTGTAAACAAGGGTGGGTATGGAAAATAACAGATGGTGTAAGATAAGAAAAAATGACTAATTAGACTTACTTCTCTTTTCTGTAGTACATAGGTTATGGTATAGCTTGATAAGAGAAACGCCCCGGGCTAGGCTGAGGCTGTGAGCTGTATAAAAGTAACACCTCAGGAAGAGCCGGGGGTTCAGAATTTGCCATGCTAATGCTCTGAACCTTTTGCGCAAATAAACCTGTATCCTCCTACCCTTCGTGGTCTTGTGTCCTGATTTGGAAACAGGATCTGCTGCAACACATAGAACAATATCGGACCTCTGAAAAGTATAAGCACGCATATGTACTCAGTACTTGGTTTGGGCCCCTTTTGTAGCAATTACTGCCTCAATGCGGCATGGCATGGAAGCTATCAGCCTGTGGCACTGCTAAGGTGTTATGGAAAACCAGGATGCTTCAATAGCGGCCTTCAGCTTTCTGCATTGTTCAGTCTCATGTCTCCCATCTTTCTCTTGGCAATGCCCCATAGATTCTCTATGGTGTTCAGGTCAGGCAAGTTTGCTGGCCAATCAAGCACAGTGATCCCACAGTCATTGAACCAGGGTTTTCCCCATAAAGCTTGTTTGCGGAAGGAAGCATGAAGTGCTCCAAAATCTCCTGGTAGACGGCTGCGTTGACCCTGGACTTAATGAAGCACAGTGGACCAACACCAGCAGATGACATGGCTCCCCAAATCAACACAGACTGTGGAAACTTCATACTGGACTTCAAGCATCTTGCAGTGTGTGCCTCTCCATTCTTCCTCCAGACTCTGGGTCCTTGGTTTCCAAATGAGATGCAAAAGTTGCTCTCATCAGAAAAGAGGACTTTGGACCACTGAGCAACAGACCAGTTCTGTTTTTCTTTAGCCCAGGTAAGACGCTTCTGACGTTGTTTGTTGTTCAGGAACGGCTTGATAAGAGGAATATGACATTTGAAGCCCATGTCCAGGATCCGTCTGTGTGTGGTGGCTCTTGATGCACTGACTCCAGCCTCAGTCCACTCCTTGTGAAAGTCCCCAACACTTTTGAATGGCCTTTTCCTGACAATCCTCTCCAGGCTGCGGTCATCCCTGCTGCTTATGCACCTTTTTCTTCCACACTTTTCCCTTCCACATAACTTTCTATTAATGTGCTTTAATACAGCACTTTGGGAACATCCAACTTCTTTTGCAATTACCTTTTGAGGCTTTCCCTCCTTATGGAGGGTGTCAATGATGGTTTTCTGCACAACTGTCAGGTCAGCGGTCTTTCCCATGATTGTGATTCCTACTGAACCTGACTGAGAGACCATTTAAAGGCTCAGGAACCCTTTGCAGGTGTTATGTCTTAATTCGCTGATTAGAGTGGGACACTTTGAGCCTAGAATATTGAACCTTTTCACAATATTCTAATTTTCTGAGATTGTGGATTTGGGGTTTTCATGAGCTGTAAGCCATAATCATCTCAATTATGACACATCACGGCTTGAACTATCTTGCTTTGCATGTAATGTGTCTATCTCATATATTAGGTTCACCTTTTAAGTTGCATTACTGAAATAAATGAACTTTTGCACGATATTCTAATTTTTTGAGTTTCACCTGTACAATTAGTACAGCCCCCCCCCCAAGGCTGTGTGCTTTCTCCACTTCTCTTCTCCCTATATACCAATGACTGCATCTCAAACGATTCATCTGTTAAACTACTGAAGTTTGCAGATGATACAACAGTGATTGGTCTCATTTGAGACGATGAATCCGTATACAGACGGGAGGTTGTACAACTTGCCTCATGGTGTGACCGGAACAATCTGGAACTGAAGACACTCAAAACCGTAGAAATGGTGGTAGACTTTAGGAGGAACCCTCCCATACTACCACCTCTTACAATACTAGACAGCACAGTATCAACAGTAGAGACCTTCAAATTTCTAGGTTCTATCATATCACATGACCTAAAATGGACACCTAACATCAAAAATATCATCAAAAAACCACAACAAAGAATGTTCTTTCTGAGCCAACTCAGAAAGCTCAAACTACCCAAGGAGCTGCTGATACAGTTCTACAGAGGAATTATTAAATCTGTCATCTGCACCTCTATAACTTTCTGGTTTGGTTCTGCAACCCAACAGGACAGACACAGACTTCAGAGAGTAATTAGGACTGCAGAAAAAACAATTACTAACAACCTGCCTTCAATAGAGGACCTGTATACTGCATGAGTCAAAAAGAGGGCTGTGAAAATATTTACAGACCCCTCACATCCTGGACATAAACTGTTTCAACTCCTACCCTCAAAATGACGCTATAGAGCTCTGCTCACCAGAACAACTAGACACAAGAACAGTTTTTTACTGAATGCCATCACTCTGCTAACAAATAATTCCCTCAACATTGTCAAACTATTTACTAAGTCTGCATTACTATTACTATTAATCCTCCCATCCTTCCTTTCACCCATCTCCTCCCACTTATGAATGTATGACTGTAACCTTGTTGCTTGCATCCTAACAATTTTTATTGACTGTTTCCTAGTATGATTTGTTTGCTTATTGTACCCTATGACTATTATTAAGTGTTGTTATCTTATGATTCTTGATGATTGTATCTTTTCTTTTATGTACACTGAGAGCCCATGCACCAAGACAAATTCCTTGTGTATCCAATCACACTTGGCCAATAAAGAATTATATGTTCTATGTTCTATGAACAGGATTAACATATTACCTTCCCTAAAGAGCTGGTAAACATCTGGATGTGATTTCTTTCTTTCTTGGTAAAGTCTGAGTGTGATTTCTTTCTTTCTGTCAAAGATCCAAGGGATGTAGTTAATATTAACTGCTGGGCAGCAGATTCAAGGTAATGCAAATCTCATACTGTCTTTGAAACTGTATCAGAGTAGCAAAAGGGGTGGGGGGTGTCTTCTGTTCCTTTAACCATTTTTTTTTTTTGCTTACCCAGGGGTGGGATTCAAATTTCTTAACAACCGGTTCTGTGGGCATGGCCTAATTTGTCGGTGTGGCTTGGTGGTCATGTGACTGGGGTGGGAGTGGATTGCTGACTGGGCATGGCTAGGTGGTCATGTGACTGGCAAACCAAATGCAAGTGGTCCTCGCTTAATGGCCAGTTGCTTAGCAAGTGTTTTTTTGCCAGTTTCCAAGGCCTGGGGGGTCCTGGAGAGGGCAGGGCGAGGCCCGGGCAGCTGGCCATGTGACTGGCAAACCAAGTGGTCCTCGCTTAATGACCAGGTCCTCGCTTAATGGCCAGTTGCTTAGCAAGTGTTTTTTGCCATTTTCCAAGGCCTGGGGAGCCCTGGAGAGGGCTGGGCAAGGCCAACTCAACATCACTTCTTTGCCCTAATGACTAAGTATTAAAAAAAGATATATGAAAACAAAATGTAGTTTATTATGTCATGTCTTTAATGCTTAAATAATAAAAAGGTACACAAAACTATATTGTTACATTTTAAAATATTAATCAAAAAATATTAAATAACAAAACTTTACAAAAAACAATAAAACATATTTAAAGTACTGCCAAATTGCTTTTCTATTATCATCCCGAGTTACAGTTTTCTTGTGTTTAACACGAGCATCATCAGCTGTGTGATGTGCCCATAACCACTTCTTTACTATAGGAACAGGGTCCCATTCTTGCAGAGGTAAGCCAATTAGACTGATGGTCAAGAGGTTTGTAATATTGGAAACTGTAAGGTGACTTCTGCCCTCTGAACATATTATGTTCATCTGCGAGAAGCCCCTTTCCGCCTCTGCTGAACTGACTGAAATAGTTTTAATAATATCTCTAGCCTTTTTAATGCTGCAAGGAATTGTAAAAATTTTTAGAATCTTTTAGTACATTTTCTATGAAATCACGATAATCATTAATATTGATTTCATAATTGAAAATTTCACCAAATGCAACCAATTGTTCTTCAGCTGCTCTCCATGGAACCACCACTTCTTCAATGCTCCAATAATCTGGCTTCAAATAATTTAGAAATTTTAATTGATCAGTGTCTTTAAATTGGCAGCCTGTTTTTAAATGTTCACAATCCATCAATCTTTTCTTCAAATTAGTTACAATCAACGATAGATAGATAGATAGATAGATAATAGAAAGATTGATGACAGATAGATGATAGTTACTTAGGTAGTAGATGATAGATAGATAGATAGATAGATAGATAGATAGATAATTACAGATAGATGATAGATGATAGAGAGATAAATAGATAATAGAAAGATAGATGACAGATAGACAGACAGACAGACAGATAGAAGGATAGATAGATAATGGAAAGTTAGATAAATGACAGAAAGATGAGAGATAGAGAGATTAATGGATGGAAGGAATTGATTGAAAGCTAGAGATAGATAGATGATAGATAGATAGATAGATAGATAATTACATGATTAGTTGATAGACAGACAGATTGATAGATTAATGGATAATTACATGATTAGTTGATACATAGATAGATAGATAGATAGATAGAGATAAATAGATAGATAGAGAGATAGAGAATAGATACATAGTTAGATAGATCGATTAATGGATAATTAGGTGATAGATTGATTAATGGCTAGATAATTAGATGATTAGATTGATAGATAGAAAGTTAGATAAATGACAGATAAATGGGGTAGAGAGAGAGATTAAAGGAATGGATAGGTAGCTCGAGAGAGAGATAGACAGAGAGAGAGAGATCATTAGATGATTTGATGATATAGATAGATGGAACAGATGGAATGGATAGATAGATAGATAGATAGATAGATAGATAGATAGATAGATAGAGACAGAGAGGCAGGCAATCAGGCAGACTGACTGATTGATTGATTATAGATATAGAGAGTGATATGATAGAGAGAAAGAGAGATGATAGACAGACAGACAGAAAACAGATAAATAGATGATTGATACAGATAGATGATACATGATAGCTAGAGATAGATGATGGATGGATGGAAGTCCTTTACAGGCCGTAAACTGGGCCTGCTTAGAGAATAAATCAATGACCGTCCAAATGATTGTATTCCGTCCACTCTCAGGTAATTCTACGATAAATCCATTGTGATTTCTTCCCAAGGCTGTGTTGTTTCAGCTACTTGCTGGAGGACACCAGGATTTTTTTCAGTTCTGTGTTTCATGGTGGCACAAACTGAGCAGCTTTTTACATAGTCCTCGATGTCAGGTTTCATTTTTTGCCGCCAGAACTGTCTCCTGACTAGATGTAGGGTTTTTAAGAACCTGAAGTGTCACCCGAGCCATGAGTTGTGGCTACGCTTTAGTACCGTTAGTCTCAGGGTTACGGATACATAAAGTTTAGTCCCTTTCCAAGCCAGTCTCTCATTCATTGTTAAGTCGGTTTGATGTTCCACAAATTGTTATCGATGTATTTCCTCAGTTCAGTCATTTCAGCTGGTGTCATGGAATACATCTTTGGTTTTGGCAGCTTTGCCCCGGGTTCTAATTCTATGGCACAATCCATGGGTCGATGAGGAAGTAAAACATTACATTCCTCTTTACTGAATGCCTCAGCCAAGTCTCTATACTGTCTGGGTACTTGGGGAGTACCTGGAAGAAGGTTTGAGGCTGTGGCTGCTGCTTCAGGGGTTGGATCCAAGTTGGGTGGTGGTTTCTTAGTGGGAGGAAGGTGGGGGCAACGGGCCCATTCCAATAATGATTTTCCTGAACCCATCCTCCCACTTGATGGTAGGAGCCCATTTATCTAGCCAAGCAAGTCCCAATATGACTGATTCTGACATTCTTGGAGCCACTATAAAGCGTATAAGTTCGTGGTGAGAACCCATTTCCATTTTGATCAACTCTGTCACTTGGGTTGCTGGGGTCCCCCCAATTAATGTCCCATCTACTTGCTCAAATCTGATTGGGCGTTTTAGTGGGTTAGTCTTTATGCCCAACTGTTCAACGATAGGAAGCCCAATAAGGCATCTAGAGCAGGGATCCCCAACCTTTTCGACGCCGCGGCCCGGTTCCGGCGTCAGCTGGGTGCCGCGGCCCGGTTCCGGCGTCAGCTGGGCGCCGCCATCTTTTTTTGACGAAAAATCACTTCCGGTGACGTCACCGGAAGTGATTTTTCGTCAAAAAAAATGGCGGCGCCAGCGCTTCTGGTGAGCTTTTTCGGGTAGAAATGGCTTTCTACCCGGAAAAGCTCACTCGAAGCGCTGGCGCCGCCATCCTTTTTGACGAAAAATTGCTTTTTTTACCAAAAAAAGATGGCGGCGCCCAGCAACCAGCAAGGCTGGTACCGGTCCGCGGACCGGCGGTTGGGGACCCCTGATCTAGAGCATCCAGTATCAATGACAGCTTCTAACTCCCCTGCCTCCCCTGTGTTAGGAACCACTAATTTGACTTTGACAGTGAACAGTATGATGGGGGCACTCACCATTGGGTCGTCTTCATCAGTTGGGTTCTCGGGGAGGTGGTGTTGGTCTGGAAGGTTGTTGTTTCATTCTGTGTAGAGAGGACCTTCCAGGATGTGTGTAGCAAACCATCTAGTGTCAGGAGTTTTTTCTTGATTTTTCCCATCTCTGACAGCCATGCTAGACCTTGATCGTGGTGCTTGTGGAACAGTTGCGGGAGCCAGACAGTCAGTTGCTCTATGGCCGTCCTGGCCACAACGGTAACATCTTATCATCCTGTTGGGTCGGATGGGAGTAGCTCCAGCAGGTTTGGTCAGCGGTCATCTGGTCACAATCCTCTTAGACGGGCCTTCAGGAAGGGTTTTTTTATGTGGATTGATGTCGTGGTCTAATTTGAGGGTGGTGGCATACCATGCTTGCAAAGTCTCTGGTATCCTTCTAATGTTACAGGCCTTCTTTACTTCTGGGTCAATGGCATTCTTAAAATAGTGTAAGATCATTCTTTCAGGCCAATCCATGAGATGGCTTGCGACCCTTCTAAAGTCCCAAATAAAGTCCGATAAGGGTCGCTTGCCCTGTTTCATTTCCATCCACTTCTCTTCATTTTCTGCCACCCTATCTGGATTTTCAAATCTGAGTCTCAATAATCGAATAAATCCATTGACATCTTGTAATTCTGGGTCTTGTTCGTTGTGTAGTTGGGCCACCCAGTCAGAAACATCCCCCTCATTCATCCCATCTGTTATTGCAGTAACCAAATCACACTCTGTCACATATTGGTCTCCAAATTGGTCTATGTGGGACCAGATTCGGGTGAAGATGTAATTAAAATGCTCATGGCGGCCGTCAAAAACAGCCTTGAACTGCATCTGGTCTGGGTCATGGTTGGGGAGGTGGTACTGGCCTGGCACCTGCAGGTTGAGCTGGACTGAAAGGAGCCTGATGGGGTGCGTATCTAGATTGGGGAGGTCCTCTGAGGCCTGGCTGGGTTGCGACTCTCTGGGAGAGGGGCCCCTGCAGGGTTACTCCAAGTGGGGTTTGAATGGGTGGTTGCCATGGGTAAGGTGGGTATTGCCTTGTTATCTGCCTGGTTGGAGGGGGAGTGACTGCTGTCTGCTGTCTGTGCAGATCCCTTTGTGGGGTAGGGATTTCTGACTCCCTTTTGGACCAGGGTTCTGTTGGTGCTGGCATCCATTGGCACTGAATCCATCCCTGGCCTGGATAAAATCCCCACCCTGGAGGGATACTTTCTGCACAGGGTAAACTTCTTTCTGGGTATTGGGGAGTTTGACTTTGAGGTTGCAACCTACCTCTTGTAGTCAGCACCTCTTGTCGCCTTGGGCTGTCACGCTGAGCCTCTCCAACTGGCATCTGGGTAGATTTCTCTTCCCTTATAACACTTGGGAAAGAGAAGGTGGGTTGCGCTAGGCTCCAACTCGGCCAGATAGGTTGTGGTTTTGAGACAAAACTTCCCACTTTCAATTGCTGGAGTTGTTGTGGTAATTCTGCTAACAATGGGCTCCCAGAATAAATCTGGGGGTTGTCATCTTGAGATGGTTCTGATTCAATTTTGGCCTCCTCCCTCCAGTCTGCCTCCTCTGCTGTATATAGAGGGTTCGAGAAGGATTTTTCCTCAGGCCGTCTGGTTAACATCGTTTGACAACTCCCCCATGAGTTTGAGCGTCTTGGCCTGGCTTCTAATTCCTGTCTCTCCTCTGCAATTCTAAAGGCATCCATCTCCTCCTCCAAAGGGGGGCTGAGGGATTCAGCTAATTCTTCTGAGGGCCCTCCCCAAGCTCCTTCCATCTCACCTTTGGTGCTGGCTGATTCTTGGGCTTTCTCCATCTCTGGAAAAAAAGTCCTGGGGTTTCAGCAGCCCCTTTTAGTAGAAAAACAGTTCTGGAATAATGTGAAGGTTCCATGAATTATCCATTCCAATCAACGACTCTGAGACAGGCATAATCCCAAAGTGATTTATTAGAACAGGAACATGGCACGTCTGTGGAATTCCTGAACTAAGGTTCTCCTCCCAGACTTTCCACAAGACTCAGCCTACCTCCACCCCTTTCTCCCCATCATAAATCACATGTACCAATCAACCTTGTGCTATAATTCTTGCTACACCATAGAGAATGACCTTGGCATTTTCCCCTCTATTTTGTCTACTGAAACAACAATAGTTTGCTTCCATCCTCCACCGCTGTGTGGCAGCTTTTAATTAACGATTCCAAAGCTAACAGGATGGATGAATGGATGGATAGATGATAGATAGATGGATAGATGGGTGGAAGGATAGACAGACAGATGATAGATAATAGATGTTAGATAGATGGATGGATGGATGGATGGTTAGATAGATGATAGATAGATAGATAGATAGATAGATAGATAGATAGATAGATAGAT